>JBBPCS010015959.1:2272-27329 GCA_037974645.1 Hollardia meadi | reverse complement strand
GTGTGTGTGTGTGTGTGTGTGTGTGTGTGTGTGTGTGTGTGTGTGTGTGTGTGTGTGTGTGTGTGTGCGTGTGTATACATACTTTAGCCCTGGCCCTCCTGGCAGCCTCAGCCTCTGAAGCCATGCAGCGCTGCAGATTGACGGGGAGGGTCAGGTCTTTTAGCTCCACCCGCTCCACCTGAACACCCCACAGTCTGGACGCAGCGTACAGCACCTCCTGCAGGACAAACCAGGTAAGACATATTTCATCAAGTTTTTTTTTGGTACTGGGGGGCGGGGGGGGGGGGGTAGCATTCAGTCGGTGAATGGCTACTTGAGGCCTGCTCCAAAATCAAGTCAATCCCCACAAGACCCCGTGTGTTAAAATGTTCAACTTTACAGCAGAAATATTCTAAATATTTGTTTTTTAAATTAGATTAAGGCTCAGCTAATTCGAGTCACAGAACTTGACGTCTCGACGTTGTTTGTGGCATTGGTGCCTATTTGGAGGTTTTTTCATGCAAATATCAGACAAATAATATGGTTTGCTTTGCGGTTAATTGTACGAACTAGCCTTTCCAAGAAGTCCGTGATCCACCTGTATTTCCACTTTTGGGATTAGCCAGGAAATAGAGTCAGGCACTGCCAAGATAGCGATGGGAGGAGTCACCACACTGAACTCTACTGAAATCTAGAGGTGACGTCACGCAGACTACGTTGATGTTTTACAAAGTCTGTGGTCTTTTAATTAAACAGGTAGTTACACATAGAACAGCAGTTACATGAGGAAAAGAAATTACAAAAATGATGCTTTAGAATCTCTAATTTTAGACCACATTACCCATAAACCCTGTTGCTGCTTGTTGCCTTTTGTTATTTTACTCCTTCCACCATCTGCTGTCACCAGAAACTTTAGTTTGTTCTGAAGGAACAGAGCTTTATTATTATTATTATTATTATTATTATTATGCAACCATTTTGAATCCTCTTCTATCAGTCGGAGTAAAAATGAGTCTGTCAGCTGTAGAATAAAAAAACTTTTAACCTGTTTCTCCAAAGATCTTCCAAAATCCAGAACCGTCGTACTGCATCTCCTCACATTTACGATATATTTAGACTTTTGTGTCCATTTTCTCATATAGTAACATATTTCTGTTTTTCTTTTATCCTACAAACTGAGCAAGAAGATTTGCCACTATATACAATTTAATTATTCTTTCCTGTATGTCCACATTTTGTACGTGATTATGCCATATCATCAAATTTTATGTATTATGCATTTGAGTTGTTTTGTATTACTCTTTTAAAAACCTCAACGAAATGTTAAAACGAAAAAAAAAAATAGAGTTGCAAGGTAAGACATTGGTAAAACAACTTCAATCTAGTAACAGAAATAGAGATTCTCACTCGTTGATCACAACACAAACATAAAACTGCAGCGTTTCACTCACTTCCATTCTCTTCGTGATGCCCGTCCTCTGTGTCAGTACGTCTGTCAGAGTGTGTGTGCCCAGCGTGGCCCTCAGGGTCGTCTGGGCCAGTGTGTGTGTGGCCTGGTAGCCGTTTTTAACACGTGTCACCCAGAGGGAGGGGTCCACCACCCGGTAAAACACGACAGCGTCCACCTTTAACGGCACCCCGTCCGCAGTCAGAACCTAAGCAGGGCGAGACGAGTGAACAGAAAATACAGATTACTTTCTGTGCGGCTCTTATTTCACTTGAGGAAATAAATTTAGGTTCCCCGCAATCATCTCACAACCTGCCGGGTAAAGATAAGAACTACAAGTCTGCAAAAATCCAGAGCTGATTCACTCATGACAGAGCTGCTGCTGACCTCTTGTGGCTGGATGTTAAAGGACACAGTCCGCAGGTCTACTTTCTCTATGATGTCCAACCAGGGGATGAACCACAACAGACCTGCAGGGATGGAGCACAATCGTTGCTTATTGAAACTTTTCTACCCTTAAGAGTCACACAGAAATACAAAACTTGGGAATAATTCTTCTTGCCTTTAGATTAAGTTTTATGATTTTAGCTGTAATTTTAGACTGAAGAAATGTTGTATTCTATATTTAGATAATATTCTAAAAAGCTAAAAGTCTTCATAGAGGCAAACATTTTGAGTTAAAGCAAGAAAACCATCTCAAAGCTTTGCTGGGGTCTACAACAAACAAAATGAATGGGAGAATTTATGAGAGCTACAATGGAAAACTCCATGTTGAACTGTTCAAAAGAGTCATGATACCAAACTGTCCATTTGCTGGAGACAGTGTGGCTCCTCTGAGGCAAATCATTATCGTACATTCTGGTTTTTGTTAAAGTCCCCAGTTTGGACTGGAGGAATTGTTTTGTATGCCTTAATCCATGTGTGGAGGGCATCTTTAAGTTCTCTCTGGCAGGAGGTTCATAAAGTTCTAAAAGAAGTCCTCCAGGTGGACACATTTAAATTGGAGACACTGTATTTGACATTATTTAGGATATTTTTAGGATGAACAGAATAACTTCATTGTGAGACCCTGATGAAGGCAACAAGCTAAAACACGCTGGTCTAACAATAAAGATGTTCTACAGAGTACAATTATTACTGCAGTCCATGCTAACATGCTATTTAGTAGGCTAAAACAGTATATGAGATATTTAGTATGTCCAGAACCTCAGTATGAAACCAGTAATATGTGAAATGCATACTGTTATCAGGGAAATATTATAGTACGCAAGCACATCTGCATAAATATCCCACAATGCAATGCTGTAGTGACGACAAGAGCAACAATATAACAATGGCGGACAGCGACCAATCCAGCTCTGGTGTCAATAACGCTTCACTAAGTGTAAGGACAAGGTTTCCATTAGTAGGTGCAACATATTTTTTTAATTAGTTCATCATCGGCAGGGATTACCACGATTACACATCTCCCACCAGCAAGGAGGCTCTCAGGAAGTGATGTGATATGTGTACTGTTGTTGTGGGACAGAAGGGTCTGTTTCTTTAGAAAGAAATGATTCGTACTGTACCAGGTCCTTTGGCTCGTCCTTGAACAACGCGGCCCAGTCTGAAGATTACCGCCCTCTCGTACTCCTTGACGACCTGCAAGACAGAAACCACAGAGTCACTTCTATTTTTATTTTTCTATTTGTTTTGATTGTTTTTACTATTTATTTATATATGTTGTCAGTTCATCAATAAGTTGCTTTTGCCTGTTTTATATTGTTGTAAATTTTATATCTTTGGGTTTTTGATGGAGCTGCAACGATTGGTTGATTAATCCATTAGCTGTCTACGATTAAAATAATCGCCAACTATTTTGATAATTGATTAATCGTTTTCAGTCTTTTTTTTTTTAAAGAAAAAATGTTCAGATTCTCTGATTTCATCTTCTCAAACATGATTTTTTCCTGTGGGTCTGTGGGTTGTGGGAAAAACATCACCTTGGGCTTTGTAAAAAAAACAAAAAACAACAACCCCCAAACAACTAATTGATTATTTTGAGAAAATTATCAACAGATTAATCAATAAATATTTAAAATTAAATAATTGTTAGTTGTATTATTATTATTTATTTATTTATTTTTTACTGTTGGTAGGATTTCAGGACTTGCAACAACCATCTTTTATTTTCTGATATTTTATAGACCAAAAACAAAATAATGTAGTTGCTACTTTGTTACAATAATTTCTTCTGTACCAGTTCTATATTATCTAATTTTATTGTGAAACATAAAACGACACAAACACTCAGCTTCAAATCAGTCTCTTTGGAATTATTGATTCTTAATTAATCTGTCAGCTATTTTCACAATTAATCAACTCATTGTTGAGTCTTTAAAAGGTCTTAAAGCTTTCCAGAATGCAATGTGCTGTCTTTATTTATTTTGTCCAACAGTCCAAAACATACAGATAATACATTTACAATTAAACCTTATTCCAGCATTTTCCAGAAAAGCATCTCAGTATACCAGTTTCTATTTTGTTTATTTTGATAAATCTTTGTTTTCCTCGCTGTTGTTTCAGTCAGATCACCTGAGCACACATCCAGCCTGTGAGGGGGAAGGTGAAGAGGATGAAGGCCGCGGACAGGAGGGTCAGCACCGCCCCGAAGACCTCCAACACACCGCCGCTCCTCCTTCCTCCATCTGCCGACAACAGAGGCAACAAGGTGGATGATGCAGTCAAACTTGAAAGAAGTTAGCGAAGCCGCTCACGAAGTAAGAACTTTAAATAGCTGAAAAATAGTTAGCTAGAAAACTAACCTAGCTTACTCTACTGACCTTTACTGTCGAGTTTGTAGTTTTCGGCAACAAATTCATCCGCACAGACAACTCCAACTCTATTAACGCCGGGCATTACTCTCCGTGTCACAGCTCAATTAAGAACTAATACATTTATATAATTGTAAGTAACCGTGGCGGGAAGTGTTTTTCTTATTTTCACGCCATTAGTAACAAGTATTAAGCTAGCTGCTGTTGTGTTCGCTCTGTCCCTTGGATTTCGCGTCACGTTGCCTGGCAACATAACCACGCCCCCCGGTTAAAAGCACAAATGAATAATGGCATATGTATTTGTCAGTGGTAGGTTGACGACATATACCAAATGAAATGTTTTTATTAATGAGAGGTTTTTCTCTATATATTTCTGACGTGCTCACATCAGACCTGTCAGGTGTTCAGACACTGGCTTTTTGGTTGTACCCACAATAAGAGCAGGAGTAGGTGAAGGTGCTTTAACTGTGGAGCTTCCCTCTGGAATGCTCTGCCTGATGAGCCGCAATAAAAAACAACTCCATTTAAAGCTAGGTAAGCTCAAAACCTTCCTGTTTTTCTACTATTCTAGGCCTTCAAATACCCATACTGCCATACTATACTGTATAGTATGCCAGAAAAGATTAAGTATGTCCCAATACATAGTATGTCAAATGCAGTATGCCATGTATTAATAATACAGACTATATACAGACTGCAACGGATGTGTGAGCAGGAGGGTCAAAGTTCAAAGCACAATGTTATGATGAAGTGAAGTGAACTGCATGCAACAGTGTGCAGTTTGTACGAGCAGCTGCAGTACTGACTAAAAGAAAAATTAAAAAGTATGCGAGTGTGTGTGTGTATAATTATAATCCCAATATGATATATATTATTCTGAGATGTACTCAAGTCTTTTACTTGTAACAGAGAATTTCCACACTGTTGTGTTGGTACTTTTCCTCCACCGTCAGTGTTATTAAATATAACATAAATATGGTGGTGCAGATTCAGTAAATTTAAGGCTTTTTGTGCAGTTAAACTTAATTTGTTTTTGTGTGTGTTTGTATGCCTATGGTACAGCCTATTTTATCACTCTATAGTGCACTTTGAATTGTGTTTTTGATAGATGTTGCTCTGAAAAGTAACAGAAACTCTCTTTTGCTGCTCTGACACGTGAGTTTCCTTCCTTTGGCGATCAAGAAAATCTTATTGTCACTTTTTTTCTCACTCACACACACTTCCTGTGAAAATTGTTCTTTCACTCTGCCGAACGCCTCCATGTGTTGAGCACTGACTGCTCTCCGCTCGTCTCCTTCCTTCTACGCTCTCTGCTGCAGACAAACCAGACGTCAGATAACAGAAGTCCACCATCAGCACCGTGTCTGGACGCCTCGGGGAGAATGCAGAGCTGCTGCTCGAAGACATGAAGCTGTGGTGAGGACGCAGAGGTCGGTGTGGTGGATGTCTGATGATATGGCAGCAGCTCTGCCAGTGTGCTACCACGGTGCCATCAGCAAGGAGGAGTGTCAGGATCTGCTGGGGAAGAAGAACAAGGATGGAGCCTACCTGATCCGGGACAGCGAGACCATCCAGGGAGCCATGTGTCTGTGTGTTTAGTGAGTACTCTGCACTGATCGGTTAAGCTTTGATGTTGCAGACGTCCCTTTATGTAAAGTGTTTGTTTAAGACTTTTAGACGTTTCACAGCTGCCGCCACAGCGAGTAATACTTCTAATATTGTATCATCCAGAGCAGCAGCCCATTTTATAGTACTTATAAATATTGCTGTTAGAGTTGGTGTCACTGGCACTCTATGATGTGCATTCTCAGGTTCTATTTTAATAGTTATATGTGTACCGAGAAATTCGTCACTGTATCTTGTGCCCAGTCTTGTTTTTACATGAAAGTAATTTCAGACATTATTTGACAGGTTTTTCTAAAGTGATATTTTACTGCTATCATACAAATTAAATTATTGTACATAAACTCTGTAGTTTAATTCATGCAACTCATTTTTAAATACCGAACATGCATGAACAAAAAATAATCTTTATTTTGAATCAAAAATAAACAAAAGTGTATGTGACATGTTCACTGTATACAGTTTACATACTGTAAAACTATAATGGATTTATTTTACAACCCCAATTCCAGAAAAGTTGGGACATTATGTAAAATGTGAATAACAACAGAATGCAATGATTTGATGTTAAATGATAAATGTAATTTAATACAAAGACAAGATATTTAATGTTCAACCTGATGAACTTTATTGTTTTTTATAAATATACGCTCATTCTGAATTCGATGCCTGCAACACGTTTTAAAGATAATTGAGACAGTTTACCATTGTCTTATTGTTCCATCACCTTTTCCTTTAGCAACACTCAGTAAGTGTTTGGGAAGAGACGACACAAACTCGCTCGATAGATCTTCAGTTGTTCAACGGGTCTCCCATAATGCATGATTCTCAAACACTATTTGAAATGTGGGCTTGTCAGACCAAAGGACACTTTTCCACTTTGTGTCAGTCCAGATGAGCTCAGAGAAGTCTGCTGTGTTCCTGGATGTTGTTGATATACGGCTTGGTTTTCGTCCTTGCCCTTTACGCGCAGAGATTTCTCCGGATTCTCTGAATCTTTTGATGATATTATGGGCTGTAGATGGTGAAATCCCCAAATTCATTGCAATTGCATGTTGAGAAACGTTGTTCTTAAACGTCTCCCCATCCTTGCTTGTGAAGGACTGAATCTTTTGAGGATGCCCCTTTCATACTCAATCATGATCACCTGTTACCGATTAAACTCTTTACCTGTGGAATGTTTTTGTTGCGCCTGTCCCAGTTTATTTGAAACGTGTTGCTGGCATAAAATTCAGAATAAGCAAATATTTCTAAAAGATCAATGAAGTTGATGAGATACAAAATTAAAAATATTTGCTTTCATTCGAATTGAAATTCAAAAAGGATTAGGAAATGATCACATTCTGTTTTTATTAATGTTTTACAGAGCGTCCAGACGTTCTTGGAATTGGGGACCTTTATGTGTTGTGTTGCCGCCTCTGCCTCTTAATCATTTTCCATTTCACGTGTTACAGTATTTATACATGAGACCAGATACAAAGTTATCAACACAGGATTCAAACTGTGTGCACGTGACCGCTTCATGTTTGTGAACTCTGTTCGGTTTGGGTTTTTTTTTTATGTGCAACAAACCAAATGTGGGCATGTTGTTCAGAGGCAGCACAGTTGTTTTAAGTTCAGCTGAAGTTCATATAATTTATGGTTAAATGGTCGTGTATCAGCAACATGTTTATCTTTGCAGTAAAAAGATGGTGGTGTATACCTACAGACTGCTGCAGACGCACACTGGACACTATACTGTCGTGGTAAACACACACACACACACACACACACTGGACCATAGCCACAATCCTTGTCCGTTCATTTCACGCGTAATTAATTGGATTTTATTAATTTAGTTGACTGTTTAATTGGATTTTCTGTAAATTTGATTTCCCCAACATGAATGCTGTTTCAAGGCCCCCCTTTACACTGTTAACCCTAAGAGGACCCCCCTGTGCAAACTTCAGAAAGGGGGCTACATCATTTTGCACTGGGACAAACCATAGATAAAGTAAGATAAATCAAGATACAGCGTCAGAAACTTGCTCAGTGGTGCATGACGCAAAAAACGATCCACTTCCCGGGTCTAAAATTACCCGGATCTTCCACAGTGTGGGGCCCATAGAGCGGGCGGACCAGTGACTTCTGGTTTAGTGCTCAGCTAACTTGAATGGGAATAAGATAATTTAATCGTGTGGCTCTTCTTAAATGTATATCACATCTATGTTGACCTGCTGTCTCCCCCTAAAGATCCCCTGTCCCCTGATTCTTTGGGTTCTGTACTCTCCAGATTTCAATCAGGAATCATTTTTAACTTGATATTATTGAGCCAAAGCATTTTATTGAACATGTATTCACTGAGCAGTTTGATCTACAGAGAAAGATGATCAAAACAGGGATCCTATCGTCACCGATATTAACACCTAACTATAGTTCCTTATTAATTTATCTGTTTTTGGCCTAAAAGTATATTCAAATGTCGGTATGTTAAATCTAAACGCACTGCAATCAGCCTGTATAATAAGTCTTTAAAGTGGAGAATGTATGGCTGCGAAACAATACTTGACCCCAGTGTCCTCAGCTACAGCTCTGCATACAGAAATACCACAATTTACATGAGGAAACCAGACTAAGTGCTTCAGCCACAGACCTGCTGCTGAAAAGACTCAAGTTTGACAAGTTTTTTAGAGAAGTGGTATCGCGGCAGCAGAAACACCTCCTCAGAGAGGCACGTGTAAACAAAACGCACACAATTATTTTGTCCAGAGATCATGACTCAAGACAATCCACAGACCTTGTTGTGAGCAGTTTCATGGAGGAACTATTTTCTTTCTGTATCACCGCGCAGAAGGAAACGTGCATCTACTCATGGACGAGAGGCTCGTGACAGGGCGGGATGTAAACATTAATGTGGCAGCGCTGTAATGTTCCCTCGCTTAGTTAGCTAGCCTCTTCTCCATGAGTGGAATAAGGCTTCCTTCTGCGCGGTGTTATGGTGTAGTTCGGTAGAAAGAAAGTAGTTCCTCCATGAAACTGCTCACAACAAAGGCTGTGGCAACTTAACACTTCTACCCCACTCCGTCTCAGAGGCAGATATTCTACTTTTTACTCCACTACGTTTGTCTGACAGCTTTTCACATCTTCTGAAGCTAAAAAAAAAAAAAACCCTCTCAGATTAGCTGGAAAATGCATCGTCACAAAGCTGAAAACTGTTTTTCTGAGATATGTCTTACAGGACAGGAGATTCAACCACCCAACAGTACATAAAGTTGTAAAGTAGTTCAGTAATATTAATCCAGAAACTTAGATATAATAGGAAAACACTGACAGGGAACATTTGAACTATTAGTATTTTAAGTACAGTTTGATGATTATACTTCCACACTTTTACTTAAATAAAGGACTGTTAATGTACGACCTGCAAACTGAGTTTTAAAATCCAATTTCCTTCTGACAGAAACAGATTTTCCCTCCTCTGAATAAACCCAGTCTGGGTGTCTTTAAAGGAACATTTCACCCCCCAAAGTGGAAACTCAGTAGTTATCAGGCTCACCTCCACATCACCGGAAACTCCTCTGACGTCAGTTTAGACACAAACGCTCCACTTGTATTGAACCACACTGATGGGATGATAGACACTGTATTGGGGAGCACTTATTGATTTTTTTTTCCACTCAAAGCATGAAGTGTCTGTCAAACCAGCACTCATAGTCGAGTCTTCGCCTCCAGATCCCTGCAGCCCACGTCTTTTTGTTTTTAGCGTTGAAGCTAAAAACAAAATGTCATTTCAAGCTGATCATCTTACTGATTACCTTTTGATTTGAATGAATTGATTTGTCATTTTTTAAAAGTCCTCCATGCTATTTCTACACCAACATGTTTTCATTTTCTCAGCTCTGTGTGCGATAAACGTTTCTGTTTCTCTTTTTTCACTTTCTAATTTTTGGCTTCCTACATGTTTTGCGTTGCGTTAAAGGTTGTTTTCCCCTTTTCTTGTTGTTGTTTGATTGAGAACTGAAAGCATTAATCGATCGACAAAATCCTTTAGTTTAAAATCTTTTAAACTAAATCTCTGACAGACAAAACAACTAATCAATTAATCGAGAAAATAATTGGCAGCCCTATTTAAATTAGTTTCCACTTTCACTTCAGATTTTTACTTAAGACAATAAAACAATATTACAAACATTCATTTTACAATCAAGTATTACAAACAGTTGCAGCACATTGAAGTTCATCTCTTGCTTTCACACTTTCACATCTCTTTTCCACCCTTGTCATTTCCTGCATGCTGCCGTTGCTCCTGCAGACAACAGCAGGTTTGGAGGAGACATTTTTTAAGAGTTTGGACGATCTGATTCGGCACTATAAGAGAAAGAACCAGGGCCTGGTCATGCACCTGCGCCACTCTGTCAAGAGGAAGACGGCCATGTTGATCCAGCCACAAAAACCACCTGAGTCGCTGAGGACGCCGATGTCTTTACCTGAACAGGACCATGACTACGAGAGTACGTCACATATTTTATCGTCTTCTTTTCACAGCATCTTTTTTAGATTTCTTCTGTACTTGACCTTTTCTCCGTTTCCCTCCAGATGCTCCTGACTCATCTGAATACGTGGAAGTCTTGCCTCCCTGGACGACTGACACATGAGGAGAGTGGCTAAGACATTTTTTTGGGGGAAAAATAAGAATTATGAATGCTTTAAAAAGGACGACATGTTCACGGACTGAAACAAATTCAGAATAATGAACAAGGACGAGTGGACAGCTGCAGGAGAACTGGACTCTTGAATCTGCTTGTTTTCCTGCATTCATGGGTTTTTCTTTCTTTCTTTTTTTTCCCAGCTTTTAGCCGTGCTAGTGAAATGGCTCCAGGTCCTGACTGAAATGTACTGTATATGTATAAATGTCTTTATCTACTCACCCCGATGCTGATGGAAAGTCGGGTGAAGTTTCTTCGTCCACAAAACATTTCTGGAGCTTCACAGCGAAGATCATCAGCGAAAATCATAAAAAGCTCCACACAGCTCGTCCGGTGTAGTCCAAGTCTCCAGAAGCCCCGAGATCCCAAATTGATTTGAAAAGACGTCATTTAGACCCTTTTTTAAGATGAATTTCTCACTGTAGCCGCTAAGCTAAAAGTGTTGGCGCGCAAACCGTCTGAAGTGGATTTCGGCTTCACCCGACTTTCCATCGGCATGAAAGTGAGTAAATGATGACTGGATTTTCACTTTTAGGTGAACTGTTCCTTAAAGGTCCCCAGAGGATGACTTATAATCACTCTATTGATACCTTAAAGATCCCGTGTGTTTGATTTTGGGAGCAGAAGTGAAATACATTATTCGTAATTATGTTTTCATTCATCCATAATCACCTGAAACTCCATCATGTTGCACCGCCATGTTTCTACAGCAGCCCAGAACGGACAAACCAAACAATAATGGCTCTAGAGAGGGCCTTTCGCGTTTTGAAGAGGCCACCGTGGGGGAGGGGGAGACGAGAGCCCTTTATAAACACAGATTGTGCAATATTGCGGCAACGAAGACCCTCCTCTACAACGCCTTTGTTAATTTACACTGAACAAAGCAACGGCGTCATAACGGCGAGTGATTTTAGATCACAAGCCTGCGTTCTGTAATTGAAAGAGGCGTGACGAGAACAGTAGTAAGTAGCTCCTGAATCTCGCCTTGTTTCTTCTTCTTTGAGTTAGCTGCTAACTGCTGCTAGCTGCTTTTAAATCTCCTGGTTGAGGGTCGAACACAAACCATGTCTACAAAACAACACAGCTTCGTCTGACGTCAATTCAGCGCTTTTACGACCTCCACTGCCGTCTCAGACGTGGAACAACCCTCCATTACTCGGCTGTGACGTTCACACAGACGGTGAGGTGCAACAGGCACGCTTTGAACGGGCTGTGTGAAAGGGGCTGAGGGGTGTTCAGTTGGTTGCAACCACACCGCTAGGTGCCTCAAAATCCGACACACTGCAGCTTTAACTTTTCATATAAACATTATCTAGTGTGATGTTTTCGGACGACATACTTCAAAACTAATGTCTTTGTGTTTAGTGCTATTTCACAAATGTTAGCATGCTAACACGCTAAACTAAGATGGTAAAATATTACTGTATATGATACCTGCATTAACATCAGCATGCTATCAAATCGCGCTGCTAATACAGCCGTGCACCCTCACTCGTTCTCCCGATGAGCGGTCTTTTATTTTTCTTGTATTTCTGCTGCTGCTTTGTGGCTTTTCGTGTTCAGTATGTGGGAGTTATTTCTGTTCAGCTCGGCAGTAACATGAGATTTTCTGACCCCGGCTCTCAGGTTAGTAAGCT
Organism: Hollardia meadi; assembly: GCA_037974645.1. NCBI lineage: Eukaryota > Metazoa > Chordata > Actinopteri > Tetraodontiformes > Triacanthodidae > Hollardia > Hollardia meadi. The sequence goes on along the minus strand of JBBPCS010015959.1, from coordinate 15,145 downwards.
GAGCTATCGTGTGAAAACATCTCAGATCTGATTCTGATGCTATCACATCCTAAACTGATAAATGGTAAAACTGATCATATATGACTCATCCAAAACTACATGCATGTGGAAACTCAACCTATTAAAGCAAGTTATTGGTGCAAATCAACTCGTATACTAAAAGATCTAAGTGAAGTGCAGTTTCAGTATTTCTCAGCCCTGACCTCAATATGTTTGCCACCATTAACGGTAATGGAGACAACAACTTCACTGTTTTTTTAATTTGAGGAACACTTGAATCTTCTAAATGTGCGTGAATCCAGGAGGTAATTTCTTGGAGAAACATAAAAGTCACTCAGTATTATTAGTTATTTTCTGGTCGTTTATATTATTAGTTGTTCTAAATATCAAAAGTTCCCAAACCTTGTTTTCTTTCAGGTTTTATCCAATTTGTAATGAATGTACCAGAAGCAGAAAGTAAAAGTCTAAATCTGGTATTTTTCTTATTCCATATAAAGACTAAAATCTGGGACGTGTTAGTCCATCTCTCTCATCACTTCTTTGACTTTCTCAGCTCCAAACCCATTCGATCCTACTGATGACGTGAATCTTTAAAAACTCAAGTTTTAGAAAAGGAAAAAGGGTCGGTTCTTGCTTTTATCAAACAAACAGGAGGAAATTGTGCTTCTGTTGGGGACTATTTTCAGCGGCGCATTAATCCACATTTGGTGGAGGTGCAGGATGGTGTATGTGGGATTGAGGCAAAATAAACTGTGTGTGTTCATGCTAATAAAGGAACATGTCAGCCAATAAAACAGTGTTGTGCTCATTAATGTGTATTTAATAGTTTTTGGACAACAATGGAGCTTTATGTCTAAGATTAAGATCTATCATGCTGTTAAACACACAAAGCATGTTAGTAGATACATTTGGTCTTTTAATTGGAGCTGCAGTCGAGTTTAATAATGCAAGTATCAATAATTTGCATGATCAATTAATGTGCTGATTGTTTTCACAATTAATAGAGCACAGTTTCCCAGAGCCCAAAGTGACGTCTTCAAGTTGCTTCTTTTTTCCGACCAACAGTCCGAAACCCAAAGATTCTTCAGTTACTTTAAGAAATGACCCCAAAAAAAGCAGCAAATTCTGACATTTAGGAAGCTGAAACCAGCAAATGTTGGACTTTTTGGACTTTTTCTCTGTTGGAGAAAAGATGATGTCATTCACTGACATTGCACAAATCAGGATTTAACAGTATTTGACGGTCGAAGCGTTATTGGCTTATCTTGACAGGCCACTTTCTATCAAATCTGAACAACTGATCTAATCAGTTATTGAGTGATAAACTCTTAATAAATAATAAATGAAAACTCGTGAAATCAGGGGCTGTGAACATTGTTTCTAACTTTCACATGACATCGTCAAACAAGCATGGAAGTTGGACATGCCGTGATGCTTTTTCAAAGAGCATATTGACAATATTTAAGGTTATATAACATGTCGAGCATGCAGCATTTGCATAAGTGAGAAAGATTTAAGGAGATTAATGTGATAAATATACAATTTAGTGATCAAATGTGCTTTCAAGATCTGATTTGAGCACTGATATTCTGATGAATGAGGGACTGAAATCAGATTTTTATTATCCTCAAAAATCTGTCCGCTGCATGTGAGCCTGCAGTTGAATTTATTTCTACATGCTCTGTCCTCACCGGTTCTTCCTTTCACGTCAACGCTTATTGAATGTAAATATTAAAGCAATGAGGTGAGGGTCAAACAGAAACAGAAACCAAACGCAACCGTTTGAGTGTGAACTCCCTCTTTACCTCAAATTTAACAAGTACAGTGGACCAGAGGAAAATGATGATTAAGTTTGTCTGAAACCAGCAAAAAACTGTCTTTTCTTCTGGGTGTTTACATGAATACAGTATAAACATGTGATAATGACTTGTGGTCTGGTTGCATTTAGCCACTCAGTGCTGGTGTTGGTTTAGTTTTTACCACTGGTGAGAAGTTGCACTGCAGTAGATGCCCGATTGTCAGTGCTTTTACTTTAATTATTTTATACAGTAAAGAAAATAAAAAAAACATTTTACATTTATTTACTGCAGACACAAGAAAACTGGAAACTCTGAGGTTGTCCAGCATTTCCTTGCTTTGCGTTGTGATCTTATAAATATGACTCAAGAAGCTTTGTTCATGCAGGCCAAATAAGATTAAAAGATGTGTTTGTGTTACCTTACCAGACCACTTCTATGTATCTTTGTCTATGTGGACAAAAAGCAGATCACCACACATCCTGTATCAGTTCTTACAACCCTCCACTATAAGCTGCTCACGATGACCCTTTTTAAGATCACATTCATTACTTTAGGACAGGCAGGGCATCGTTTTTGGATGTCCATTTTGCCTTTTGGGACATTTATAAGATGTTGCATATTTGAAGTGAATGCATGTGTCTCATGTCTTTAATTTGTGTGTAATTTTCTGACCAAACAAGCGCAGAGGAAAACAACAAAAGACAAAAAAAAAAAAAGAAAAAAAGTGGAAAAAAAAACAGCGGTGGGTTTCAAGATGATACGCATCGTGTAACCACAGTTTCCACACACATATACAGAAGCAAAACATCTACAGCACACACATACACGCACGCACACACACACACACATCATGAGTCAAGGTTTGCAAATCTCCATTTTAGATCAAGTTGTGGAACATGTGAGGTCTGTCCTCAATAACGTCGCTCTACTGTTCAGGAAACTTTTTAAATGGCAAGTGCATGTGTTCAGCTGATGAGTAAGAAGAAGTCGGGGTTAGTTCTAAAAATGCAAGCAGTGTCACAGCAACGGACCTTTGTTGTATGTCTTCTCTGTGTCCTGTCTGCACCTAATAAAGGCAAAATACCAAATACAAGTAATGAGAATGCAGCACAGAAATGCCAAATGTTTATTGTATCTCCATTTTTATTGTTCGTCCTCCTTTAAGCTGTAAATGTCCCACTCGGTACATATGTTAGTCACAATTCTTTTATAAACACATTAACACCACAAGGGATCCTTATCAAAAATGTTTGTTTGTGTTGTTTTTGTTAAGACATTTTTAACTTTCAAATATTTATATTGGTATTGAAATGTGGTATAAAAAACTACACAACAGCCCTACAATACATGTATTTTTGTGAAATTTCTAATGTTATGTTTTTTGTGTCAGATTAAACTATGAGTTCATACCTTCAAGTGACTGAATCAAATGAATATATTTTTCTAATATTCTGTCCCCCATGTGTCTGTAAATAGGATGGACAAAACGTTAAAAATAACATGTCAAAAATGCAGTACAATGCAACAAAACCACTAACCAGAGAGCTGAATCGACACAGTGTCCAAACTGAATGGTCTAAAGACAGGGCTCTTGTATTGGATTTACTTTAGACTGTAGGTGAACCAAATCAACTCAGAACAAAACATACAAAAACTTTCAACCAATAAAGCACGCAACTTTGAAAATCATATATATCCAACACTTTTTGCCTCTTAATCTTTAATTCGGGCTGATCTTATTTTGATTTATTTATTTAACAGTAAAAAAGAAACAACCTTTATTTTATTTTAGACTAATGGTTTTCTTTTTACTTAATTTCATTTAATTTAATTCAACCTTTATTTTATTTTATTTTATTTTATTTTATTTTATTTTATTTTATTTTATTTTTTTTATTTTATTTTATTTTATTTTATTTTATTTTATTTTATTTTATTTTATTTTATTTTATTTTATTTTATTTATTTTTTCAAGGGAACTGTGGACTGGTTCTTGCTCCGCCCCGTCAGGTTACGTGCTTTCTAGTTTGGCCTAGCCCAAGACATGTAAAAGGTGGAGTGTAATTTTAAATCGCTAAATTTTTTAACAAAGACATACATTTAACTTTTATATCTTGTTACATTCAAATGTATAACGACTTTAAAATCGAACTCATTTGTTCATACCCTACATAAATTAAAATAAGTGTGACTGATGGAGATTTATCCGGACTCTTGTCCCCTCTCTGGTACATGGTTCGTTCCTGTCCCATTCGAAGCTCAGAGCGGGAGGAAGTAGCTGTTGTGTCGCCGGTCGTTGTTGATGTTTCTCGAAGAAGGAAAAGGCAGGTAGTCTGAAACAGACACGCACGAAAAGATTCCATGCGGTCGTTTGAAGTAAACGAGAAGTGTTCACAAATGTTAAGCCACTTTTGAATTATTTTGTTTAGTTTGCTGTTGTGGAACTTATGCTTGTTAGCTAGTGTTAGCATCTTCGGTTAGAGTTTCAAGATGGACGTTGTAAAACGTTAGTTACGTGGCTTTGATCGCAAGCGTTGAAAGCTCGTCTCACTGTCACAACCTTAAATTAAACAGCTTTGTTCTACAGGATGGACATGACTACGTGCTTGAAGTCTCTGTTGCTGGCGATCCAGCAGTACAGAGATGGAAGGACGGCGCAGAACGCAGCGCAGCTACACAAACAAGTGGAGGTGAGCTCTGCCGTCTGACAGCCGACAGTACCAGGCCACGGTACAGATGCGATGATAGGGACACCAGGATGTAGTGGAATATCTCAAGGAGGCTGGTAAATCAGAGGTTCAACGATGTATATTTTCTTGCAAATAAATTGGCATCGAGTGTGTTTAAATAGGAGGCCATTTTTAACAATATACATACAAAAATATACAAACAGTGCAGTACATCAAGAGGATGACTCACCCCAACCCCAATATCCTGACCCTCTGACAGCACAAAGGAGTTTGTAATGAAATAAGACACTGTCAATAAGTAACACGATATACATGTTGTTTGCCCTAATAAATACAATATAAATATTGCCATCCAGTTACCATTAGTATGATACTTATATAGTATGCACCAATGGTCCACAACATTTAAACCACTGACAGTTGAAATGAACAACATTGATCATCTCGCTACAGTGCTGGGAAACCCTGGATCCTGGCATACATGTGGATGTTAATTGACACAAACCATCTGCCCAAACAGATCAAGCGTGTGTGTGTGTGTGTTTGCAGGAGGTTTCGGCCCTGAAATGTGACCAGCTGCTGTCCTCAGGCCAGGTTCTGCCCAGTGAGTGTGTGAGTGGGCTGGTGGAGCTGGCTGGAAACCCAAATACCAGCCTGACCCTGACAAGCTCCATCATCTCCCTGCTGGCTCAACTAGGTAGAGTGCGCATGTGTACATACATACGTATTAGGGCTGCACAACATATCGTTTTAGCATCAATAGTCACATTGTAGGGTATGCAATCTGTAAGGCAAATTAACTCAAAACACATCATGCTATTGTTTTATTGCTGATTGACACAAAAAGAAAACTCACAAGGTTCTCACTTTCCATGACTTATCTACAAGAAAAGTTGAAAATAAAAGTTATTGCGATGTCAGTTTTTTCCAATATTGTGCAGCCCTGATAATCTCCTTTCACACCACACATGCACCATAACCTAAATGCTAGTTGTGAAATGGCAATTTGCTCTCTCACCCAGTTAGCTTGTGGGAAATCTTCCTGACACATACAGAAAGTTTCACTTGCACGCAAGTAGGATCTCACACAGCCATTAAGACGTCCGTTGCTCTGCTGCTAGATTGAAGGTCATACTTTGCTTTTAAAAAAAATCATCAAATCAGCTGGTTCATGAAAAGTATTGTATCTTATATTGAGGGTATTTCTGTGATGCTTGTAATGTCTTGCGTGTTATAATGCGAGTTATAATGCTTATAAAAGATTAAATATAAATACATACAGTGTCAGAGTCATAAGGAAGTAGAGCTGTGGTATTTTGGTATCTGTAAAATACCTTGAGGCACGTCAGTAAAGTTCCTTATCCTTCTTAAATGTGCTTAAATATAATATGTAGCAGGAGAGAGTCAGAGGAAGGAAGTCGACAAATGAATAAAACTTCAAAACATTCCTCCGAGTCACATTGGATAGATTTTCATCTACAATGGTGGTGGTTTAACAACAAAGACGACAACTCCCATGACCCTCCTCAACTTGTGTCTTTTGTTTTTGCTGAGATACCTACCTTTTATTGATAAACTACATACTGTTCTCTTAATCGGACAGTGTGGAAATACAAAGCAACACTGTCAGGACTGAATCGCAGGTCAGTGAGTGTGTGATTCAAACTGAACTACCAGCTCTATTCAGAAACTCCACCTGCATGCTCCTCTCTCCTTCAGCCTGTGATAATGCCAGTCGGGAGATTCTTCACAGCAGCTACAACCTCACCAGCACCCTGGCCTCCGTCATCCACCGCCACAGCGCCACACCAGGAGAACCACTGGTACTGCAGGTAAGTCCATCACTTGTTGGTTTCCATGCCCGAGAGCTGTTCAATATGCATTTTATGTAACACATGATGTTGTCTCCTCTTTGTAAAACAGCCCTTGCACACGTGAATTCTTTTATTTCCCCATTTTTCTGGTCAGTGAGTTCAGTGATAAATCATTTGTTGTAATGCTGTCTCTTATGTATCATTAAGTGTTTGCAGGTGCTGCAGAAACTGACGTACAACACTCGCATCTTCCAGTCTACAAACTACATCCATGAGCTCGTCAATTTTCTCATGACTAATATGTAAGAACAAGAAATATCTCCCATCTCCCAGCAGTGAAGCTGTGTTTCTGACATTTGACTAACCATATTAACTCGGCTCTTGCACCACAGCCAGTCTCACAATGATGACATCATCATGCCTTGCCTCGGCCTCATGGCCAACCTGTGTCGTGACAACCACTCGGTGCAGAGCCACATCAAGTCTCTGGTGAGTTGTGGTCACACTGGGTGTCTGGCTGTGAGGACGTGAACGGACGTCTTCAGCAGCATCACAGTTTTACAGGATGTATCTGCCAAAAGTACTGAAGAAGAGCTGAACAATTACATGATTAACTCATTATTCGATTGACAGAACATTTATTGAGAATTACTGTAATAATCAAGTTAAGAAAATGGGATTTTGCTGAATTTCTTTGACTGTAAATTGAACATTTCTGGGTTTTGCACTGTTGATTGCACAAGACATTTAAAGACGAGCAAGTGTCGGATTATATTGTATATATTTGTAACAAATGGCCGCCATTTTTCTTTTTCAAATTTGTGTTGGTAATTTCCTTCTAAATTTACATGCCCTCACTGTGACATAAAAGGATCTTCATCAAGATGGCGGTTTAGGATCTTCAGGGATCACGACCAGTATTGCAGTCTGTTATTTACTTTTCAGCACAACATTTCCATACAATAATAATAAAAGCAGATAATAATATCTGCTGTCTGCTAAAAGACAGGAAGATGTGTCTTGGGTGTGCTTATGTGTTGAAATGACACCAAATTGGACACAACCATGAACTATCATAAAGAATCTGAATCATGAAAATAATTAATTAGAAATGTCCAGAACGTTTTTCATTTTTTTCTAGTGATAGAGCGATTAATCGGGCCGATTGAGATAATCGGCATCGGTAGATGCCTGCGCTCATAACAAAAAAACATTTCAGCAGACATTTTTATTCTATAATTTGTAGAAGAATGCAGCTGAATGAAGTCTCTTCACCTTCTACAGCATAACTGAGTGTGTTTTTCTATTTCATTTATAAAAATTACTGCAGACAATAACATTAGTGCTAACTTAATGTTCATTTAAGTTTTCAACACCTTTGTGTCTCATTTGTTATTAAATTGTTGTATTTTATCAGATGCAAAAACACAACATGATCAGCCATCAGCTCCCTGCTCGTTAAATTGAAAAACCCATGACTACTAATTTATTCATGTGTTATTTTGAGCAGAAACTAAAGTGTTTTTTTTCCAAATCAACCCTATGGACGAAACATTTTTAAGGCGGCAGACAAACATGGCATCTACACAACATAAAGATGATCAACTTGTGGCATGTTTTAGCCTTTAATTAGCTTAGGCTATAAATGCTGTGGTGTGTGCTACATGATTGTGCCTATACAAATGAACATGAAATAATTAAATGCCTCGCCTATTCCTGTAGGACAACGTGAAGTCGTTCTACCGTACTCTCATCAACTTCCTGGCTCACAACAGTCTGACTGTGGTGGTCTTCACGTTGTCCATACTGGCCAGCCTCACTCTGAATGAGAAGGTTGGAGAGAAGGTAGGTGGGACACTGTACTGGGATCTGCTAGTATCTAAATTCTATTGTACATCTTTATTTTAATAATGCGCACATGTACTTAACTCAGCCTTTTCTGCTTCTTTTCTCTCTCACATGAGAAAATCTTAACTGTATCTTTTATTTTGGAATGTGCAGTGTTTTTTTGCAAACATGCATGTTGGGATCTACAGTATCTGAGCTGTCAACATTTAGCAACCCTTTAGATCAAACCAGATCAAAGATTTTTAGTGTGTTTGGATTCTTAAAGACCCCCTCAACTCAAAAATGGTTTGTCCTTCTGTTTACATCCCCTAAAATGTCTGAGCTGGACTGAACTGACTTGTATCGGTCCAAAGTTTGTCACTAGAGAAGTGTTTTCACATTCCTCTACTGAAGCGGGAGATGTCTGTACACTTCCTAAAAATCTGAGATTCAAACCGGGCGAGCAAGATTTGGTACGTCAGAAATACGAAAGCCAGCCACTGTTTAATTAAAAAATAGTACGACCGCCAATGAACCAGTTCCCAGGCAAACCTGTCGGCTGTCAAGATGTGAACACACTGTAACATCGTAGCAGATATTATTGTATGTTTCACAATCACTAACGCTGTCAGCCACTGCTAGTTACAAGCTAACAAGCTAACAAACGATATAAACAAAAGATGCTAACTACACTTACAGACTTGACTCAGTCCGGGTCTGACTGAGGCTCAAACATGTAACATTGTGGCTGAATCTCTCCATGTTTCCTCTAACACTAGCCATCTTGATGCTAGCTGCTCTTACACCAGTCAACCTAGCGCAAACAGCGGTGGTGGGCGGGGCCAGAGGCCTGTCATTCATAGATCCATAATTTCTCAATGAGGGAGAGGAGATGTGCTAAAAAATACACTTTTATGTGGGAGAACCATGTTAAAGAAAATATGAGTCATAGAGTATTTTTATGTGGGATCTAATGAATGATGAGGTTTTTTTATCTCAACCTTTTCACTTCCGTTTTTATTTCCACTGTGAAAATAAACTAGTCATAGACAATTTGCTTATCACCAGTCAGACTCATATTCTCTGTTCGTATTTGTGTGTTTTCTCCGCAGCTCTTTGATGCAAAGAACATCCACCAGACTTTCCAGCTTGTGTTTAACATCATCGTGAACGGGGACGGTACTCTGACAAGAAAATACTCTGTTGACCTTTTGGTTGACCTGTTGAAGAACCCCAAAATAGCAGATTACCTCACTCGGTACACCCACACACATACTGTAGAAACACACACGTTTCTTGCATAGATCACCTGACCTCATTGTTTTCTTGATGGCCCTGCTGACCCGACGGTGACTTTCTCCCTTTCAAGGTATCAGCACTTCTCAGCGTGTGTGTCTCAAGTGTTAGGACTGCTGCAATCAAAAGACCCGGACTCTGCAGCAAAGGTGAGATGACAGAAACTGAACAACGATTGCACACCTGACACGCACATTTCCGACTGCACAAACAGCCCCTGAAACCATCACAGGTGACTAAAACGTGCTAGTTTTGTGTTTGATGGTTAAAATGTTATGTGGTGCATCAAAGATAATCTTTTGTGATAAAAGACTATTTTATTAAAACTATTTATTTATTATTAGATTAAACCCACTGTCCTCCACTACGTGTTTAACGTCCCTCACAATTATACACATAATCTAAAAACTTTAAACATCACATATTGTAGATGGCCTAAAACTGGTTCTCAAATAGAAGAAATAGTTCATAAAGGCCATGAGTACGGTGGCTGAGAGAGCTCAACGCACTGCAACTTAAGAAAAAAACATGCAAATAGACAAAGAAAAACACCTTCATCAACGTGACAACACGTGTGCTGCTAACACTCACAACGCAACCAAACAGAGAAACACGCTGCAAGCAGCACAGACCACATCAAGTGATGGACACGCACCTGTGTCTTAATAAAATGTAAGTTCTCTTTATTTTAATATGATGGTGTGAGTCAGATATTAGCTGGTGGCAGATATCTGTTGTTAGCCTAGCCTTTACATTTAGCTTATTATTAGCCTGCCAATTCAAATAATACCACGAAAAACACACTGAGCCATCGTGATATGAAAATGTGACAGAAATTGACCAGTAGTTCAGGTAAAAGGCAGAACCGCCTGAAGCACCTCAGAATTTTAAAGGACAGAAGGTCCACAGCGAGTGCTTGCCCACTTAGTCTTATTCACAATTACTTATTATGAAGTATCAAACAGGGATCGTCAGTATTACAGCTTCAGCTAGCAGTTTCATTTAATTTAACGGATGCATCTGTATGTGTGTGTGTTGTTTGCAGGTGTTGGAGCTTCTCCTGGCCATGTGCAGCGTCTCAGGGCTGCGTCCGCTGCTGTGCGAGGTGGTTTTCAGACCGGCGGGACCCAAACTCAGAGCAGCTGGCCGCAGGCAGGGGGCGGGACTGGACGCTGGACGCAAAGCTGAGTCTGGGCTCGCCCTGGTGCAGTGGCTGAGCTCGCCTGTGGAGGGCGCCGAGTCCTGCTCGCTCCAGGCCCTGCAGCTGTTGAACGAGCTGCTGGAGGTACGGCAGACACTTGACAGAGGTTTGAGTTTGAGTGCAGGTGCATCTGTGAGCCCCCCCTCTGTTTTCAGATTCATGTCTGAATGTATGTCAGCTTGAAATAGTAAGCAGCCATCATGCTTGTTAACCCTACTGCAGAAAAAATACAGAAAATGAAATGCTGTCATGTTTGGTAGAAACTTTCTTCTTCTCTCTTCTGGTTCTACTTTTATTTTTCAGCACTAGATGAGTAAAATATCTGAAAACCCTCTATTTCCATCATTTCTTTTAGTTGCCTCTCACTGTTTCTTCACAGTTACATCTGACATTAAGTGTACACCGATCAGCCACAACATTAAAACCACTGACAGTTGAAATGAATAACATTGATCATCTCACTACAGTGCAATATTCTGCTGGGAAACTCTGGATCCTGACATTCATGTGGATGCCAATTGACACAAACCATCCGTCCAAACACCCTTGCAGATCAAGCACCCCCACCACCACCACCACCACCACCACCACCACCATGGCACCGGCACACCCCGATGACATTGGTCCCCCAGCAGGACAATGTGTGCTGCCACAGCACAAAAACGTGACAAAGAGATTAAAGTCTTGACCTGGCCAAATCTGATTGAGCTACATGGGACGTGCCTGAAAAGTTACGATCCATGGAGTGCTGTTGCCATGAGGGGGTTTACTTTGCCTGAAACAATGCTTGGGTGGGTTTTATGGGTCAAAGAACATCCACATGAAGACCAGGACCCAGAGTTTCCACTAGAACATTGAACTGTAGCCGTGATCAATGTCATTCACCTCATCTGTCAGTGGTTTTAATGTTGTGGCTGATCGGTGTAAATACAGTATATATACTGTATAACGTGTTGCTTGCTACCTTTATGAGCCATGTCAGACCCAATCAGTGTAAAATCTGGCCAAATCTACAAGACAAAACAAGACAGATTAATTTATTGACGAGAGCCAGGAAGCATGTTTATACATTGGCTATTTCAACGTAGTCCTGCTGGTAGAAATGTCTGCCCTGCACTGATATCAGATGAGGGGGGTGGGGGGGGAGCAGAAAGGTTGCTGCTGGACTATATTTCAAGCTTCATATATGCCTATGGGACATTGAAATTAACTGTTACATTACTGTCACTCACAGTTTTTAATTAAGTTCTATTGTTATTATGAATAGTGATTTTTCTGAACTGCTTGTCATAACGAGCCAATTACATATTCCTTTGTATCTACTTTAAACTAAGATATTCCGACAGATTTAACGGGAGCCACATTTCATGTTACACCACCCCAGCTTGGAGTCTGCATCTGAAAACACTCAGTCTGGAAGGCCATATGGAGGGCGAGATACGGTGGCCGCGAGAGCTCAACACACTGCAACTTAAGAAAACACATGACAATAGACAAAACACTAAAAAAGCACTCCACGTTTTTTCTTTTCTTTATTTTAATATCGTGACGGAGTGAGTCAGATATTAGCTGGTGGCAGATATCTGTTGTTAGCCTAGCCTTTGCATTTAGCTTATTATTAGCCTGCCAATTCAAATAATACCACGACAAACACACTGAGCCATCGTGATATTAAAATAAAGAGAAAACCTTATATTTTAGCTCATTTTTCAACACCACTGACGAGTAGCCAACTTCAATAACTTTGAGAGTCAACAAATGGTGGCAAAACAAGCGTGTCTGTCACTTTATAGTGTCCCCTAGAAACATCAATATCTCTTTTGATCTGTGCAGCTTGCAGCTTGTTTCTCTATTTGGTTGTGTTGTGAGTGTTTGCAGCGCATGCGTTGTCACACTGATGAAGATTTGTTTTAATTTGCAAGTGTTTTGTCTATTTGCGTGTGTTGAGCTCTGTCAGCCACCGTAGCCACCCTACAAGGCCACCTACAAAACAGAGGGTAAGGGCCAAGAGGGGGAATAGGGCTTGGGCCTTGGCTGACTGTGTCGACCTCTCTCTTCTTTCTGCAAGTCCACAATGTCATTATTATTATTATTATTCATCACCTGTTATACATTGTAAGCTATTAAGAATTTGTGTTTTAAAATCTAAAACTACTTCAATTTTAAAAGGGATTTTGACTCTCCGCTCTCTGCTGTATTTTAGGGCCTGTGACCAGATGAAAAACGGGGGGGGGGGGGGGGGGGGG
>JBBPCS010015950.1:0-18891 GCA_037974645.1 Hollardia meadi | reverse complement strand
GAGGCCTTGTGCACAGGCATCCCTCTGTTTCCTGTGAGTGAAAGAGAGGAACAGGAAGGCCGAAAGAGAGAGAGAGAAAATCAACTCAGGGATCAAATGACAACAAACAGATCATGCAGGAGCGGAGGTCCCTTTGAACCTTCCCCGAGCGGAAGTCAGCTTTTTTTTTTTTCCTGTGCTCGCTCTCTCTTTCCCCTCATTTTTTTTAATCCATCCCCCCCCCTTTCACCGGAGATAAGCTTTCAACACACTAAGCCTTGTAAAAACAGGCCACGAGTGTTTAAGCTGAGACCAGTCTGCAAAGATGTCCCAGCATGCTACGCTGCATCGGGCTACTGCTGCTTGGGGGCCCCTTGTCTCATTCTGTCTTCATTGTGTACATTGTTTTTGCAGCGTACAAAGTTGACCAATGAAGAGTCCGACATGATGAGAGCAAGACGAGAAGGTTGCAAGCAGGTGTTATTGCTTTAGATTAATTACTTTCAGCAGGCAGCAATCGATTCTTGAATGTTTTGTAAGAGAACACACAAATGTTTCAAATTAGAGGTCTGCAAGCCAATCAGGACCCAACGGCAAAGAGGGTTTTTTTTTGAAACATTGTTCTTCTGTAAAGTTAATATCAAAAAAGGCTGTAAATCTTTATTCACTTATTTGTTGCTGCTGAATCACTTATCTTTACTGCATTGTGCTTCTCTGAGTTGGTATTAATTTCACAGAGAGCTTATAGTTGGTGTCTCAGGCTGAAAAATTGCGGACTTTGTTGGGTTGAGGGTGGACTAGGGCTGGAAGTTTTAGCCCATGCAGGGCTCAAGTTGTTGTAGCCATTCTTAAACAATAATCAATGTGGTGACAATACATTTCTCAAGCGATTTTATATTGTCACAGGTGCTGATTATACAGCAACTGAGTGTGCATGGTGAGGCAGCTGTATGTCTAACAGGGGTTATTTTGTCATTCCCCCAGCCTGTCCTGCATGGTTCCTGAATTTCCCAGGATGCTATTCCCAAAGTCCTAGAACTCTTGAATGAAGCTATAGCCCACAAAATTGGGCTTTAAACATATGCATATCACCAACGGCAGTTCAAGGTTTTAGAGTGCATTTTTCCAGTTAGTGTGAGGTGTGCTTGGCTCAGTTCCGGGTGCATATCATAAAATGTTGCGTTTCAGCTGTTACAATCTGCAACATGTGTGCATGTTTGTCTCCTGTCAGAAAAACAAGGATTTTATTTTTACCAGATCAGCAGTAAGAACTTTAACAGCCAATCATATAAAATTGAAAACCTTTTTTTTTTTTAAACGAGGGAACAGAAGCAGGTTGTTAAACCAAATAAAACAAGGCTTCTTTTTTTATGGCCAAGGAAAAGTCAAACAGAGGCATAAAAACAAACAGAGGAGCCACTAGTTGAGCAGCGTGCAGGTTTCACTATTTACCTGTCCCCTTCTGCCCCTATTTGAACAGGTGTCACTGTGTGTCTGGGTGAATAGGTGTGCATATTAGATAAACTACAGGTCAGTTATTGTTAAGGCCTCAGTTCAGAGTGAGACTCACTGTAACTCAATAAGCGTGGGTGCAGGGTCTTCCTCTCCCTCTGCCTCCTCTTCTTCTTTCTTTCTTTCCTTTGTCCCTGGCCACCGTTTATCGCCTCAGCCCCTGAAGGGGGTTGAGGGGGGAATTTCCGAAAAGATAATCCCCCTGTTTTTCAGGGAAAGGCAGGAAGTGGCAGAAGAGGAGGAAGATGAGGGGAAGAAGAGGGTCTGTTGTTTCAGTTGAGAGCTAAAGATAATGTTTGCCTTCCGTCTAGTCTATGAGGCAACAACTTTAGCATGTGGGGTAAAACGATGGTAGGGAGGTTGTGGCCAATTATGAGCTTCTGAACACAGGGAGAAATATTTTTGCATAGAAGCAGTCGGAAGTCAAGATCTACTCCTCGTCAGGATGGAAAAACCTCTGAAACAGCATCTAGAACCCTGTGGACACTCAACTGAAACACAGACAATGTATTAGGATAGCCTTTGCTGGTATTGTGAGCACCACAAACACATTTTCAGTCCCTTCAGTTGTGTTGGGACGAAGGCTAATATCTCAAAACCTGGACAAAATAAAACCAGGACAACCTGCATTGCGTTTGGGTGAACTGAGCCTTTTGAAATGAACAAACAAATCTGAAAGACATTACAATTTTTATGCTCATTGAAAATTTGTGTTACTTTTTTTTCTCATGTAAAACCCATTAAATATCGGCTTGATAACAGATCGGCTAACAGATGTCAGAACAGAGCTTCCGCAAATACTTTCACAGCCTATAAACTCAAGGACAAACATTTAAATACAAACGCGCGCGCGCACACTTCAGCGGTAATGTTTTAGCATGCGTTTACCCGCTGGTCAACAAGTCAACAGCCCCAGCTGTGAAAGCTCCTTCCTCAATATCAACAGGAAGCTTCTCCTCCTCCTCCAGGAAGCTATTAACAGGTTATGGGATCATGTTCAAAACGCGCGCGCACACACACACACACACACACACACACCTCTGGTATTTACACTGTAAAACAAGGCCTGTGTACGCTTAACGAGATCGAAGTGGAAGTGGAAGGTGGAAATTGGTCGTTAAGTGTTTGCTTGTGATTCTCACTCCTGCCTTTGTGCACAAAAAGTTTGTGTGTTGCTGTGTTTCCACTTGTATGGAAACACTTTGAGGCCTTCGGCTGGTATTTCTGCAAAGTGAGGTCATTTTGGCTGATTCTCATTTCTTCAAAGAGTCACTTTTGGGTTCAGTTCAGTTTTACAGGAACGATCCACATACAGTTTTTCATCATTTTATGTTGTTTTGTTTCCACTGTTCATTCTTCTGAGCACTTTAACCCTTAGAGACCCACATATAGACCAGTTTTTGTCTTTTACAGGGAGGGACAGAGGATCTTTAGGGGGAGCTAGAAACCTAGTTTAGGTCTCTAGTCTGTGTTTTTCAGTTTCATCAGGCTGTGATTATCCTGTAAGTCACAATAGGTCATTTTATACAGTGAGGTCAAGTTTCAAATAACGGTCTCGCTATAATGTAATGGCTACGGGTTAGTGTTAACATCATCACACATGAATACAATTAGGCTCGTAGAATCTACAAGAGTCTCAGCTTTCCAGTCATACACAATTCTTGCAATTCAAAGGGAATTTAGGGACCCCAGGCATCCATAGAACACATTTTCATTCATATAGGTGAAGGTTAAGGGACCCCATGCCAATTTTTCCCTCGCCGAAATTGAGCCTAAATGTGGAGAGTTATTAGGTCGTTTGCCAACGGGATGGCATGACATGCTTGTCACCAATAGATGCCTTAGGTTGTCTAGTTTAGATAATGCCATTACTTCCACTTAATGACTTTAAAAATGTGTGTGCCACAGCCTCTTAATGACAATAATGTTGGCTGAGGTCCCAGCGGTCCTGGAGGTCTCGTCCATGTTGGCTCATAAGTTGAGTGACAGTTCATGCTTGACCTTGGAAAGAGGAGGTGACCAAACAGTCCTTTTCTGGAGCTGTAAAGACCACGTGAGTAAGTGGACTTGAGTCAGGCCAAATTCCAAAATCCATTTTGCCATGTAGCCTTTTCACTTTCCCCATCATTGACATATCTACCAGGTTGTATCTTCACATAAACCTTCAAGTGGTTATCTCCTACTTTCCATTGAATAGTTGAAAAAAAATGGGGAAACAATATATTGTCTGACTCCAAGGAAACTTTATTAGCTATAGTTTGTTAGTTTGGTTTTACTCAAGTGAAGAGTTAAGTGTATTGTAATGCATAATAGCAGAACACAGGTAACTCAAATGGAAATCAACTGGATATTTTATGTGATTTCAAATATATTTCTAGTGATATATTGGGATTTATCTTGATATCAAACAAATATTCTGAGTGCCCAGCCCTAATTCAGCTGGTTCAATGCACAATGAATGGTAAGTAATAGAAACTGACATTAAGTTCTTGTCTAGTGGTAGTCGCTGCATTGAAAGAACTGTTAATGTGAGGATCTCCCAAGTATAGGAAGAGAAATGTGAGCGTTCTCTGTCAAACAACTGTGTGGATATAATAAGACAGAGGTGAAAAGAGGTGGATGTTGGTCTAAAATGATTCCCATTCTTATTTTGAAATGATTTCTGTTTTTATACTTCGCCCGTTTTATGCATCTCATCATTTTAATGTCACATAAAACACCAGGTCTTCCACCAGCCCAACAAAATTGGTCCCCTCTTTTAGCACGCTGCACCACTTTGTGTAGGTGGGAGGGAGAAAAAGAGGCAGGATGAGGAAAACCAGTAAAGCCAGAGAGGAAGTGAAGGATGTGGTCCGGAGAGCAAACAGGAGCCAGCAGAGAGCTCCCCCTTTGTTTGGCTTTTTTACTGCTTCCTCCCGACCCGGCCGCATCGCTCACCACATCTCCGCCGCTGGAAAAACATAAACAGCTAAAGTCTCCACACTGGGCGAGAGCAAGCCAAAACACTTTACAGTCACTGGTGAGGACGAGAGGCAATATGACACGTATCACACGAACAAGCTTTACCGCATAATAAGCATGGAAGCCCACTAAAGCCAAAAGTAATTAAAATGACAAGTTAGGGATGGTGAAAATTAAAATATTCACAATAAATGGCAAGTTAAGATACGACAGTATGTAAAAAATGTCATATAGTCCAAATTCAATGCTGCCCTTGACTTTCTGTAAGGCATTAAAAGTAAAACAAATATTGTATGAGTTAGTAAGTCCTAACTAGAATTACTGCTCACGGTTATATGCCTTCATTCAATATCAGCAAAATCAAAGAGCTTGTGTTGGACTACAATGCGTCAAATATGGTTGTTGCTGCAAAGAAGCTCTAAATTCTGAAACATGGATTCTTCACACATGTTCAAACTGGCAAGACAAAAGATCTAAACAATCAGCACAGTTTGTGTGAAATGTTGAGTTATGACTAAACATTTGTTTAATAGGTCACAGTGACCCTGACCTTTGACCACCAAAATCTAATCGGTTCATCCTTGAGTCCAAGTGAATGTTTGTGCCAAATTTGAAGAATTTCCGTCAAGGTGTTCCTGAGATATCGTGTTCACAAGAATGGGACGGACGGACAAGCCGAAAACATAATGCTTCCGGTTATCGCTGGCGTGGAGGCATAACAATTACATTCTATCTCATAATTCAGATTTAGTATTTAGAATCTTCTAAGATATACACTTATTATTATCAAATCATGACACATTAGATTTACTGTACTATCACAAATGTTTGACTTGGCAAGTCAAAACATTGACTTATTGACTTAAAATTTTCCTGGCAGCATTGGGATTCCATGTGGTGACTTCCAAATGTAATCTTTCTCAACTGATCAGACCAATAAAAGACCTAAAATAAGACATTCAAGACAATAGAATCAAAATTAGAGGGCCTAAATTGAGATTGTAGATTTAGTTCTGCAGACACCCTGTGAACATTAGTTTTTATCAAAAGAAGAGGGGTGCTAGGTAGGTATCAGCCTTTGTCTGGACAAAGATATGGGCAATACTAATAACATTAGTGCAATATCATTTATTCATTTAAATTATATTTATATGTTGTGTATTTGAGGCAATATGTAGCACCAATTGGTTTTAAAATTACATGGTATTATGCAAAGATGCAAACAGCTTACAATGAAAGATGTTACTGCCAAAGCAACCGACTGCTAAAACATGTGCTAATACACAAGTGTACACACACACACACACACACACACACACACACACACACACACACACACACACACACACACACAGAGGGGGTCATACAGCAGACAGGCAGAGTCTGTTTTCATAGCTGCAGCTGTTCTGATTGGATGTGACATCCACACACACACACACACACAAAGACACACACACAAAGCGTCCCAGCCGGACTGTGCTTGGCTGTACAGCTGGATATCCTTAAGAGGTAAGGAAAGACATGGAGAAAATCTGTTGCTATTACACACACGCACACAAAAACGACCCCGGCAGAAATCCTGATTAACCCACTGACCCCTGAGAGAGACCACCAAGGTGGAAATTTAGAATGACACAAATATGTTGCTTAACCCCATCAACATGGGGTTAAGCAATAGAAGTCGCTTTGTGTGTTCCAGTCTGAGGGAGGGTCGTGGCGTCCTCAAGTGAAATGGACAGGTGATCCGCCCGTCCCCTCGCTCTCCATCCTCCGCCTCGCTCCCGATGATCCCATGTCCTTGAGAATCTGGGATTGGTAGAGGAGACACTCCTTCAGCTTGTCCTCGGTCAGGGTGAGACGCTCCTCCAGCACCGAAACAGTCTGTGTGTTTGAGGAGGTGTGGTGGGACGAGGGGGGGGGGTACAATAATTATAAAGCAGTCAGAGAGACAGAAGAGGCTTTTTAGTTCTTGTGACACATCAGGGTGTTTTATGGGCATAAAATATGTGTAATGTCTAGATTGTTTTACGGTTCATTGTATTTCGTTTTTCATGAAGTATCACTTTTTTAAAGGTGGAAAGGACAAAATATTTCTTACACTTAGCCATTTTGTCTGAAATACAAAATAAATACAGCCGCAAATTGGTGTCTGCTTGCATTTTCTGGGAAAAACATGCTAACTCGAATGCAAACTGAAAATATGTACATACTTTTTATTCACAGACGAATTGTCTTTTTATTTATTGTTGAACGCTTCTTAGCTAATGAAACGGCAGAGTTTTGTATGTTTTGATTCCTGCCACTACCATACACCCGATATATTATACAAATTTTGAAGCAGTGCGCGCTGCTAATGTTCATACTTCTGGTGTGCATGTATACATTTTGTGCCGTTACATAAGAAATGAAATGGTAACCGCAATAGTTGTTTTGCACTGTAAACAAGATACCTTCCGTCATATACTCATGCATCCACCCCCACATTCAGGATTTGTTTCCCCCCTCTCACGTTTGCTGTGTATTAATATTTCAAGAAATAAAAAAGATAAAAAATGAATTGAATTGAAATAAACTGAACACATGAATCCCCCAGTCATAAACACTGCTTCAGCAAGATAAATCATTAAATGGCCTGCATTTATATACCGCTTTTCTGGTCAGCTTGATCACTTAAAGCTCTTTACACTACAAGTCAGAATTCACCCATTCACACACACATTCATACACTGGTGGCAGTGACTAACTTGCATGGTGCAACCTGCTCATCAGAAGCAGTACCCATTCTCACACACCGATGGCGCAGCATTGGGAGCAATTTGGGACCAATATGTTGCTCAAGGATACTTCGACACGTAGACTGCAGGGGCTGGGGATCGAACCACCGACCTTCCGATCACTGGACGACCTCTCTCCCACCACCTGAGCCACAGTCGCCCCCCTATTGTGTCTCTCTCTGTTCAGCTAGTGACTATTCAAACAGGTGCAGAGGGAGACAGGTAAAGCATAAAACCTACCTCTCCTGGCCTCTGTGTTTATTTTATATCTCTACTTGGATCAACATTCTCATCGAAAAAATACACATTATATTGCAACCTAGATCTCACTTGAAGGTGATTGGTAAATGTGACCTGACACTGAGATTAAACCCCTCGGAAAGAAGATTATCAAGTTTCAACAGTTATCTGTTGGCTCACCTCCCATATTTTCATATTAACTTTTTTAAAACCAATTTTTATGATGTTTTCTGGGAATTTACACCATCCCGGTATCTTGAGTTGACCATTTGGACCTTTACTAATAACTGACCTGCGTGAGAATATCCAGCTGTTGAACAATGTGCTGCAGGGTAGAGTCCAGGCTCGAAGGATGACCAGAGAGAACTTCCAGTGGGTGCCTTTGCCCACTCTCCTCTTCCTCTCTACTTCCTCTTCCTCTCAGGCTGGCCCCATTCTGGCTCCATGCAGTCGCACCTGCCCCACTGGCACTTTCATGTCCCATCCATCCTTCCACTCTTGAACTGCCCACGTGATGCTTTGGCAAACCGTTGGAGTGGTGACTGTTGGCAGCGGCCTGCATGGGCGTCAAGCACGTCTGACCGTTTAAGAGAGAGACAAGAGACAGACAAGATTAGTCTTTAGCTGATTGATATTCAGTGCTTTGTGCTCTTAATTTGTGTTTTCTTTGAAGTGCTGTGCTCAGGTCTGCCATGAATTTAGCCCTCATCAAACGCATTATATTCCAGGAGAAACCCACTCTAACGCAAATCATCATTGTAATCATTATGAAATCCTGACATTCAACTGAGGACATGCCACTGAAAACAATGGGCTATCAAAGTAATACCCCATTCAAGGTGCATCTAGTCTGCTTCAACACCCTGCTGGAAGGAAAGAGGACTAGAAAAAGGTAAAATCTTTCTGAAGTTAAGTTCTGTAGGCTCGTTCATTCTCTAAAACTGTGGAGACATCTTAAATGTCTTAAAATACTGATCGGAGCTTTTAAGAGTTCAGTTGAAGTATAGGTGCTGAAAGGAGTTGAAGAGTCACATTTGGAACTCTAAAATGAGTCTGACATGTAAGTTTAAGTCTAAGTGCTAAAATTAAGGTTCTAAAATGTAGGTGTGTGCTGCAAAGAGTGGAAGTGAAGGTAGAATTGAAATCTCAGTTGAAGTGTAAGCACTGGATGAAGATGACATTTGGATTAAAGTGTACTAAATGGAGAGTTGAAGTGTCAGTTAAAATGTAAGCACTAAATGGAGTTAAAGTTTCAGTTGTTAATGAAGCCCTAAATATCTAGCTTTGTACAGAAAACAACATGGGAGGGAGAATAAAGTAGAGGAGTCTTAATTAGCCTGGCTGATATGCAATAGTGATACATAATGCCGTGCAGCGTAAGGCCACATACTCCCTGTCTCATTGTTCTGTCAGTGGAGCAGGCCTTGAGCCCGTTTTAACTTGGCAGACTGAAAGAGGTGGATGACTCACACTGCTTGCTTAATGACTGAACGATAGTCTCTGTGAGTGATGGACTAACTACAGAAAAATCCACAAGATGATTTACACTCTATAGCCACAGAGCAAGTGAGTGTTCATGACAAAAGATTTTCCTTTTCATGGATAAAGAAAACCACATGGCAAGGGAGACTGAATAAAGACAGAACATAGTCTTGAGTTTAACCAGGGACACATTTTCCTTATTCATCATTTATCCAGACAGAGACAAATGAGCATGACTTCCCATTTAAATAGTTTCACACATGCACAACATTTAATTGTTTGGTCTATAAATTGTCAGAAAATACTTAAAACTAGAATGGCAGTAGAGCACATACCTTCGCCAAGGCCCAACAGCCCTCTTATTTAAGCCTTAGCACCAACTGCAGCAACTTGTGATGCTCTGTTAGTGCCTTACTGAATCCATATTAACTTAGCTACACATTGGTGCTAGTTGCAGGTTTCTAGCGCTATTTGTTACCGTACAGCAGCCAGGAAAAGGACTACCCCCCTATGAAAACACGTTTAAATCGGCTAGATCTGGATTTTTATTTGGATCTGCACTAAATTGTAAACTCTCATAGATACCAGCCCTCTAAATATGCCTGATTTAAAAAAAAAATCAAGATCCAGGCATTATTCCCTGGAAAATTAACGAAAAATGCCCCATCTTGCAAATCAAAGAAAGAGATTTTTTAAATTCCTGGATCTGCGCCAAAATTTTATGAGTTCTTCCTTGGCCCATGCCCCATCCATCCACGAAGTTTCGTGGAAATACATTCAGTAGTTTTTGCGCAATCCTGGTGAGAAACAAACAAACAAACAAACCAACCAACCAACCAACAAACGGACACAGGTGAAAACATAACGCATAAGGTAATAAAGTAATGACGCATCATAATTTCCCAGGGCTAACGGCATCTTCAGATGGCTTGTTTAATCCAATTAAAACAAAACAAAAAAAACAGCACAAACCATGAACCAACCATGACAGCTGTACTGAGATCAGGGTCCAGACTCAACTAATAAACATCACCAAGTGAAGAAACGTTGGGCTTTCGACCAAAATAATAGTGGGATCTTCTGCGAAAAGTGGAAGGGGGCAGGTGGTGCAGGGAGAGCATGGAGAGGAGCAGAAGGGGTAAATAAATGAGGGATGTGTCAAGAGGAAAGAGAAGGAAGGAAGAGGAGGGTGACGAGGAGGAGGGTGTCACACATTCCTGGCCTAATGCATGGAGCAATCGATTCCAGCTTGCTTCCTGCGCACTGTCTTCACTTCAAAGAGAGCATGGAGGCAGGCAGGAGGGGAAGGAGAGATGGAGGGAGGAGAGGAGGAGTGTATGAGTGTGTGTGTAAAGAAAGGAGGAGGGAGGGTTACTCTTAACTCTTGAGTAGACGTAAACAAAGCCGTCACTGTGTGGATGGTGATTCTCTCTTGCTATCTATGCTCTCGTCTCTCTTTGTCCATCCAACCTCCCTCCTCCGTGGCCACATCTGGGCAACATCTGCTCAGCTCATTTACGTTTCCTAGACCTCCATCCCTCTGCAACCCCCCCTCTGCCAGGAAGTTTGGGTGCAATCAAACATTTAACAGGCAGGATACCCCAGCTGGCCTTGGTGTCAAATCAATGGACACACACAAGCACATTCAAACACATAAAAAGCACACACGCTGTAGATCAAACTAATGACTCCTGCAGCGGCGGCAGCAGCAAACTGGGCAAAAAAAGAGTCTTTAAGAGAAGCATAACGTGATTATAGCAAAAATATTGAGAAATATGCAACAAATACATAACAATAAAACATACCTCATCTAACAAGATATTCACAAGCACATAACAGTGGTCATTAGTCGCTATTTACACAATCAGGTATACAAAAGAATGTGAAATATCATGTGACTATGCAGATCTAGAGGGACATTAGTCCACTTAATCAAATGTACTGACTAAAGCCTCATTACAGTCAGCAAATTAGACAGAAGTTTTGCAAGGACAGTGTGCCAGTAATGCAAAAATAAGTGTAACAGGAGATTAAGTGTAATATTTTCAAGGCACATAGGGCTAAAGCATGATACCAGGACAAGAACCTCATAATTATGAGGCTCATTTCTGAGATAAAATCATCTATGCTAAGCTCTGTGGAATGTCAGGGGTCATGGATCACTGTAACTGCAGTCAGTAGTGGCGGGAATGTGGTGATGGCATGCGGCCAGCCAGAGTTTTTTGTGCGATGGGAGATGAGTGGGGGGTTAGTCCAGGGCGGCAGAGCAGAAACTAGCCTCTGTGATAAGAACGGGGCTGTAGGAGTGACATGAGAGTGCCTCAGTGATGATGGCGATGCAACAAACTTCATGTTGTTTCTATGTGGCACTGGGAACGAAGGCCTGTTGCATAGTCTGTGGGATGAAGAGGCGTCATGCATAATGTAAGATACTGGATAACTGAGCATCTAAGTCAAAGTCATAAATCTGGATGACATCAACCTCAATGTAATAAATACCAAATATATAAATCTGAAACTAAACATACAAAGTGAATAATAAGTTGTTTTCAAGCGTTACTCCATTCATTTCTAATTTTGTTGATAACTTCACATCGCTGCAGCTGATTTACCTAACAAAGCAAGGTAATTGGAAGTGCAGCCTATGTTAAAATGTTAACAGTAGCTGTGGTGTTCATGAGCAAAAGGATTCTCAAGAGAAAACAGATCAAAAATAACCTCCCCTCCATTTCTGAATCAAATCACAGATGTCTGATCAAAAACATGATTACCATGAGCACCAAAATTAGTTGCGCTCTCTCTCTCTCTCTCTTGGCAGGATGTGACCCTTACATAAAAAAGCTGTTTGATCTTAATTGAAGGGCCTCTCTGATGTTGCGCCTCCCCTCACTACCCCCCCATCGGCGGGAAACGCTCAGTGGAGAATACTAGTGCTAAAAAACATAACAGGATCTTGGTGGATAAATGGCAAACAGATCAATGGTAAATGTAGTTTTTGCAATGTAGAGGTGTAGATTAGGGTTCAAAAATTACTTTAAGTAGTTATAACTAACACTACATGGGCTAATGAGAATTTTTTTCATTTTTTGATGTTTTACGCCTTCGGTGCTTCCAGGCAAAAGATGTATAAATTGGATATTGTGACCGTAAATCCTTGGTTTAGAGTTGTGTTTCTTTACCAGCAGTGTAACGAACGACGGGGCCGCCCACGTAATGCAAATGGGATAAATACAAAAAGTATATTTACAAAAGTCAATCAAGTTGATGAGGTAATACATTAAATGGCAATGTGCCTTTGTGCTGTTTTCATTTGAGCATATGTGAAAAAGGGTAAGCAAACTGTCACATTCTACTTTAATTATGTTTTAAACAGCATCCCAACTTTTTTGGAATCAGGGTTGTACTAGAGATGAGAGTTGATGTTGTGAGAAAGGACTCTCGCAGGTTAGGCCGTTTATGTTACACGCTACATTACTTTAGTACAAAGTCTCGATTTCATTATGTGAAATTTACTGCCTTATGCTGTAAATACAAACAAAACAGTTTGTGAATCTGTTTTACATTAAAAGCCCTCTAGGGTTTCTCCGGAGAGAATCACTTCACTTCTTAACAATGCTTTTATTATGAAACATTTGCGGGAACTTGTTGCTGAAAACTCCTTGAATTGCAATGTTTCAATACGAACTAGAAATAAAGCTACTGCCATCTTTTCTCAAGTTACACTTGGCCAAAGTCTTATTTTATTTATTATTATTTTGTTAAACTTCAGAAGAGGTGAAGTTAAATGGTTGTTGTGAGAAATAAAAACATGTGTCACAGTTGTTTTGAGGGACTGTGGCGCTGCTACCCTCTCATTTACGGGCGCTCATTATGTTCCACTTGGGAGCGAGTAATGTTCGGCACCTACTGGCAAAATTCTGTATTACCGGTTCTGTCTGGTATTTTGCTTAATATAAAACCAAACCTACATACAATTCACTATTCCATAGCACTTAATAAGAGTAATATACAGAGGGTTCGGTGAGCACTCAGACTTGACTTCGCTTAAAAAGGAAACAGACAACTTTTTTGCTTTAACTTTATGAAGTAAATATATATTGCACAGTGTAATGGCTAAAAAAAATGACAACATCCATGTTTAGAATGGTTCTCTGTAAGCCTCACTTTCACTGCTATTAATGAAGGCTCAGTTTACGGCATAATGGAAGTGCGTCGTCCTCGGTCACTATCCCCAGTGGACAAGTCCAGAGGGGACAATGGAACAAATTGAATAACTGTGTAAACTCTATTCCGTAAAAGAAAAAGAACCCTCTGATGGAGGCAAAGAAGGCAAAGAAGGAGAGTGATAGAAACCGAGGCATTCGCTCGATGGAAAGCGTTCTGGTGTTTCCTCTTAGCACCGGGACTTGTCAAAGCCACTGAGAACAGAGTTTCTATGTCTGGTATAACCAAGATTAGTTTTTATTACTCAGTTAATATAACAATTAATTCACCAAAAATAGCCTAATTATAGGCTAAAAAACTTTCCTTATTAAAATTTCAATATTTCTATAATATTAATTCTAAATAATAATTAAAATATAACCTATTTGTCAGCTGCCCAATCATAAAAATACTAGACGGTAATTTAAAGGGATTGCTGTGACACATAGTGATGTAATCACTGTATGTCATAGTATCTCTTTACCTAAATAGGAGAATCAGTATTCTTAGAAGAACTTGACTTAAAACATGGTTATGACGTGGATTTATTTAATTTACTGGAGTAATATTCAGTATTCAGTAATATTAGTGTGGTGCAAGAAAAATAGTTGATGATTGAATTATTTTATTTAGTTAGATTTAAAACATAATACATGGGTGTTAGGTAAACAGAAAATACAAAACAGCTGAATAACAGCATTAGATAACGCATTGCATAATGTAACGTTACCATATCACAGCAGCGATGCAGAAATAGCTTTTAACATGGATAACTGATATTGATTTCTTGAGGTCTGCCTTCTATTAGGTGGCAAAAATGTGTGTGCGCTGCTGTTGTGTTCCACAGTACAGTACATGCTTAGCTTCCTGCACCGGTACTCCTGCTGCCTCTCCTGCTGTCTCTACCTCTCGGTCTTCTGTGTATCTCACTTGCTGAGGTGAGTCGAAGCATGAAACCCACTCTCCTGTGCGGAGCATTGTTCGATTTGTTATTCAAAGTTTTCTAATATTGAAAGTATTACATGTCAAAACTGCTCGCAAATTCAACAATGCACCCCCTTGGGTCCACAGCAATACAACTACCACGTGTGAATTAGATTGGATGAACAGTTCCCTAAGTATTAGACAGACAGACAGAAATGCATTGCTCTATAGTGAGGTTTGTGAGCTTTTTCACCAGAGTAGCATGAGCGCTTCAAACAATCAGCCAATCAAACAGGTCTGCGGGTGGTGCACTTTCTCCGGGGCACACAGGAAACAGACGATTAGCAACTGTCATGCTCCATCTGTTAAGAAAGTGGCAAATAAACACTGCTTTACTTCCTCCTCAGCCTTTTATCCAGTATGTCATGGTGACAGCAGCATGACTTTATCTGAGGAGCTATGGATGGTGAGAGAGGAATAAAAGTGAGCTGGGAAAAAACAAACACTTCTTTATGTGAATGGAACTTAAAATTAAATTATAAGAGATACTGGTATTGTGAGTAAGACATGTGTGTGATTTTTTTTTTTTAAAAATAAAAAATCTGATACTGGCCACTCTTCCTCATCCATGTTTGATAGGCTGGATATGATTCAGTTCAATTAATTGCATAGTCATCATATTATGCAATGGTGTGACATAACCTTACCACTTCTTTCCTGTATTAAACGGGTGGCGTGGTCCTGAAATTGATCCTGTGATGGGAGGAGAGCATTTCCTGGTCACAGGATGCCATGTAATGTCATCAATAAAGCAGGCTCCATGGAAAGAGGAAAAATCCTTGTTAAGAATCAAAAGGAGGCATTAGCTGGCCCTGACCCTCCGCCTTGGTTTCACTTTTCTATTTTTACAGACCAACACACACTTGCACACGACCGGAAAATGGTTGCACTCTGGACTGTAACACACAAGCATGTCAAGCAAAAAGTACTGGTTCACACACAAACTACTGGCTACCATCCGTATCAAAAGACGGACACAAGCACACATACAAACCACTATTGACTCAACAGCTACCACCACACACCCAAATACAACTCACACAACTGGAGTCACTGCCCAGAATCCTTCCCTTGATTATTACAAGCAGTCAGGGTCCGACATGAAGTTGGTGAGACTCTAAGCTAGTGTTAAGACCAAAAATTTCACTGCAATTAAAAAAGAGCTGTGCTGGTGTGGGCGCATTGTTTCAGGTACCAGTGATACAAGGAAACACAATACAGTGGGGTGGCCAGTTTGACTAATACTGTCACGAGCGTAAAAGCTTCTCAGATCCAAACTCAATTCTTTAACAGCTTGATCATGTCAGTAATTTAGGTTCCAGGTTCACAGATGACACTATGTTTTTTTGTTTCTTTTGCCAGAGACCTGCAGAGCATATTCTGTGTGTAAAAGAGAGCCCAACTATTTCTAGTAGGTATCCCTACAACCTCATAACTGCAGGAGTTTAGTTTGGTGGTGTTAGAGGATGTGGGTGAATCTCCAACCATGTATTGCCACAAGTTTGAGAGCAAGGCAGTAAAGTCTGTCTTGTTATTTAATAACCTCAAACAGAACAATTTGTATCGGAGCAAGTAAAAATTGTAGTACAATTGTAGTAGCAGCAGGATTAGTACTCTATGTACGGGCTGACTGCTAAAAGTGAAATCAAATAATCAAATATAACTGCCTTGAAAAGGTAACCTGCACGATAAAGTACAAAAAACACACACAATGTCCCCTGCGCTTGAACTTCAACCTTTAAAAGGAAGTTAGGTGGCAGGTGGAACAAGAGATCTAAAGCGTCTGAAAGCTCTGTTTCCTGTTGGTAAGACACCACATCAGAGGATTCATTTTCCGTTCATCTCTGTCACACCATATTGTCATGTACCCAGGTGTTCTATCCACACCCACATCATGGCATTGTTGCTCTTCAAACAAAACACACAGTTAAGGATGTTCTCACCCACATATGGACAAATTGACACACCAAAACAAATGCAGACTTAAAAAAACAAAACAGCATGCACACAGTCACATGAACATATACACAAGATACGAGTCATGTAACTATAATTTAGCTGGAACCGCTGAACAGGATCTTTGTCAGAGGTGCGGCAACACTGATGTGCCTTTAAAAAGCCTGAGCTGAAAGACAAGCAGGAAGCCGAGAGGAGTTTCATGTGGCTTTGAGGAAGTGGTTACATCCTCTTTAATTCTCACCCTCCTTCTCTATCCCCTATCTGTCTGACAACTGCACGGCAGTCACCCACACACACAAGACGAAAATATCCTGCTCAGCAGCAAATTGCCATTAAATACAGTGTAATTTCTGACCATATCACACACATGAATAGAGACTCTAAACACCTCAACCACGGGCAATAAGAAAAACAGCACATTCCTGCTTTGGTTCAATGCAGCTGAACCGGATATCTCTAGCACTGGTGTACACATATGCACACACACACACACACACACACACACACACACACACACACACACACAAAACACACTGAAACACAGAAGGACAAACTGTATCTTCTGTCTCAGAATAACACAGTTGCACACATAATAATACGGCTACAACAAAATGATGCATACATAGGAGCCTGAAATCGCATTCACACACCTTTATAGACGCATATATATATACACACATACACACACACACACACACGTGTCAAGCCAAGAATACAATGCGTTGTCTTACTCACACATTACAAGGACACACATAAGAAAGCAATTCAAAAAATGAGTATAATAATAATAATAATAATAATATTATATAATGGATAAAGAATTATGTATAACTTTGTGCTACAACAAAACAATAAATAATTTCAATATAGTTTAAATGAAATGAAAATGCACATGTTGCACAATGCCATGGCAATCAGTCCATTTGTAAACACGCTAGAGATATCCTGAGCTGTTTTTTGGTTCAGATCAATATTTGGTATTGGATAAAATAAAGCCAGTCAAAAAAAACAACAACTTTCTTTTCTGTAGTTTAGTATTTTTTTGTCCATGTCAGCCTGCTAGTATTGAAACGTTCTACTAAATAACAGCCTGGCTCTACATGGAAAGTATTTTATTGCTTATCTTCATTAAAAATTCAACTGTGTGAATGTGAAAAAAAAAAGTTTGAATTCACCTGTGATTGACTCTGTTCTGACACCCAGGTTGACAAAACTTTCGATAAGCTCAGATGATAATGAATCTGTTATTTCTCCTTTCTCTTCCTCATTAGCAGAGAGCATGTGTAACATTCAGGAGCAGCTTTCCACATTTAGCAGGCACTGACCGTTGCTTTAACTTAATCAGCTGCTACCAAGTAGCACCAATTCTGTGAGTGAATGAAGTTGATGGCAGGCCAAAATTAAACTTGGCTATTGTTGGGTTTAAGTGCTCTCTGCAATGTCTGTACTCAGTCAAAGACTGCTTAGGAGATAAAAGAAGCATTTCCATAATATCTTTATCAAGGTTTCTTTTGGCCACGATAATTGTGTGGTGAAAATCTAAAATAGTGACAGCTCTACTTCCAATTAAACTTTCGTCAATGTCCTATTAATAATGTATGCTTATCAACTTTATAGTTTTCACTAAAGACGTTCAGTATTTGAATCAGGTTGCTCATGAAAAATTAGGTGTGCCAGATTAAATAAGCTGCACCTGTTATTTCACAGTTTCCAATACGTATTATAGCGCGGCATGGTTTTGCAGTAGTGCATAATGTGTCTCTCCGAATGAGTCCAATTCCTGTGGTCCCTTAAAAATGCAAAGGATATTTAGTACTGAACTGTAATCCACCTCCAGTTTTTTAGGTCTATTGGGATATAAGACACTGGATCCAGAAATACAGAGACAGAGAAACAAGACTGATCTGAGTGAGACAGGAGACAGTCCGAGAGGATGGAGAAATAAAGCAAATGAAAAAGAAAGAGGAGCAATGCTGTATATTAGTGTGAAGATGAACTCAGCACTCTGACCCACTTCTGCAGGATGAATGAGTGAGCATCTGTCGCTGAATCCCACCAAGAATGATGATGACTCATCGCCCAGCAGTGCTTAGCTCATAAAAGGGGCAGAGAGAGGTAATGTAAAGATGGAGTGAGAGACGTGCAATCAATCTTAGCCAATAGCAAGACATTCATAATGTTATCATAATGATAAACATTTGGATAGGTGGGACTGGACTGAAAAAATCAGAAAACACTCATCAGCAAAGAATTCTACTCATAAAGAATAAGAAATACAATGGACCAACACACATCCCATTCATGCCTAAACACTAGGCTTGGGCGGTAATATGGTAATAACATATACCGGGGTATTTAAAAATAGCAACGGTATTTCTTTAATTACCGTCATGGAAAAATCTGCTGTGTAATGTGCGCACTGCGCAGGTTTATAATAAATGCCTGAGCGTGTGTTTCTGTGTCCAGCAGCTGCACCAATGCCTGTGTTTGAAGATGCAAGAAAAGTGATGACAGAACTCCTGTAAATGATGGAGGCCTATTAATTAGTCAAATAAAGAACGTGTCAAAAAAAAAAGGACTTGCTATTTAGACACGCTCATACTTGCGCGGGATGATAAGGGATTATTAGAAAGAAAAATTGCGAACGCAAACGAGTTGGTCCGCCCCAAAAATTGCAACTGCAGCAGTTTAGCAGCATTTTGGGTTTCAACCGAATGACGAGGGAGAACCAGCAAATCTCGACGAGGTTGTGTGCAAGATTTGCATGAAGAAGGTGGCTGCCAGAGATGGAAATACT
>JBBPCS010015917.1:6563-27346 GCA_037974645.1 Hollardia meadi | reverse complement strand
ACACACACACACACACACACACACACACACACACACACACACACACACACACACACACACACACACACACACAGCGGGAGCTCAATAAGCACCACAGCTTCTGCATGAGGTGACCAGTGTACATTGCCACTTCCATCCATTTTGCCAGCATGACCTCGCATGCAAACACGGCAGTCATGGCAACACGACATCCATCAAAAATGGCCGAGGAATATACAATTTTAGCAAGCGAATGAATACAAAGCTTAAAAGCCTATGAAGTGTCAAGCGTGAAGGTGAAAGAAGACTCTTGATTTGTTTCCATTCCCTTTATCTTTTATTAAACAAG
Source organism: Hollardia meadi (assembly GCA_037974645.1). Classification (NCBI taxonomy): domain Eukaryota; kingdom Metazoa; phylum Chordata; class Actinopteri; order Tetraodontiformes; family Triacanthodidae; genus Hollardia; species Hollardia meadi. The sequence continues at coordinate 27,018 of JBBPCS010015917.1, read as the reverse complement.
AGCACAGAGAGTAAAAGTAAGTATTATACTACAATATTATATTTTGTAGTCATTATATACTCTAATTTACCGTTAAATTCTTAAGGAAAAGTAATATTTTAGAAGACCAGGGAGGTCTGTATAGTGAAGCTATAACATTGCTTGGTATCTTAGAACACATTTAGGTATTTTAATATTGGAACCAGAGGCCACAGTTTAGTGCATTTGTTATAAAACGGTACTGTGAATTTCCCACACCCATACATATCAAATGTACATGGCTGGCAGAAAGGTAACTAATCCTTTTACAAGGTTCTATTCTTTTAAAAGTATAAATTTACGCATGGCAGGGATTTAAATCAATCAGTGTTTGCAAAAATCCTAAAATTCCTAAAGATCTTCTGGTCTTTGGTGAAGTTCAACCCACTAATCAACCCAACATAACAGGAAAAGTGGATCATCAACTCACATTTGGACTTTGGTTTTAAGTAGTACTAGTTCTGTTCATTTGTAATAATAATAATTTTCCCACTGACCATCAAAAACAAAACAAAAACAAAGTGTCACGCTGAAAATGGAACAAATGTGTATAAAAGTGTACCAGCGATTAATCACTGACCACAGATTAACAGCAGAAATTGCAGAGCTTGATATGACATAAACAAACACATCTAGCTTTATTTTAGAAAGTCTTTCTTTTCAAATGTTTAATAAAAATGCTGTTTCATCCCAGATTACTTGCTACAGGTAGGGATGTCCTGAGCTGTTCCCTGGGATCGGGATCGGGATCGCTCCGGACATATTCCAAACTAAATTCCATCAAAATCAGATCCTGTCTTAAGTTTCACAGCGTCTTGTGCACCACATCTAGCTGCAGATGTGATCATGCTAGCTTTGCAGCACTGAAAATTAGTGTGTGAATGTCACAAATAATTAGGTCACACCAGAGCTGGACGTTGTTCTGTTCTGACGGTAACAAATCTCTTATCTCGAGTCAAAGTTGGTGCAGACTGGCTCTCTCACCAGTTAAAATCAAAAAGTTCGACAGTGGTTAATCAGGTTATTCCTACTTAAACTTGGTTCTGTGAGTGACTTGGTGACAGCCGAAAATGAAACTTGTCTCTTGTTGGGTTTATATGTGCTCTCTGCGTCTGTATGCCACCACTGTTTATGAGGCAATAAAGCATTACTGCACAAGTGCCAGTGTTTCTATCTATCTTCTCTCTTGCAGATCACGTCGAATCAGTTTCAGGAGTCGTATTCCCCCTGTGAAACTTTCATCCACATCATGCCAATAAGAGAGAGAGAGGGGGGGGGGGGGGGATATGTAGCTCCAAAAACAGAAAATTAATGTGTGGTGGGCCGCCACAAATAAATGAACGTATGGGAAACCCTGCAAGAGATTCAAAAGCCAAGTACAAAAACAAGAGTAATAAAGAGTTGGAAAGGTCAAAATTGTATGAGTTATTTTCTCTTTACAAAGAAAGAAAACAAACAAGAAAAACTGTGATATTAAGAGTTTTATTATTTCTCCCAAAGTCTGTCACTGCAATAAAAGTTTTATTTCTAGTCTATGGCTCCCCTCTTCTTTTTCAGTCTTTTATTTTCTTGCCATATAAGCAATGCTACTGTTTTTACTTCACTGCCCCTAGAAATACTCTATATGTACGTATATACTGTATATACTGTATATGTACAGTACCTAGACAGTAAAGCTGTATATTTAGTAGATAGATTAGACATTCTAAGATGTGTGCTAAGAGATTGTTTGTGGATTAGTAAATAGTCCACTAGCAGCATTTTGTTTGTTTTGTATTGCTGTACTGTGGCATAAAAAGGACAGTAGATGATACCGAAATATTTCAGACAATATATTGGATAGGTGCTAGATCTATTCATAGCATCTTGAAACATCACATTAACCTTTATAAAAATCTCCAAACAAGACACTGAAACAGAGAAAAATAGGAATACATCATACATAATCCTTTTAATAGCTGTCATTATCGTGGGTTAGTCCAATGGTGATTGAAAAATGAAGAGCTCTTACAGCAGGAAAGCCTGATGTATACCTCTTTAATTATGAACGGCTAGTGATGAATCTCTATCTGCTCTGACTCTGATCCGATTAGAGGACACGATTTGTACACATTTGATAAAACGGGCACAACACAACTGCACTCAACTCAACATATGAAAGCAGAATGCAACTACATAAACCCTGTGGGTGAAGTAAGTTGAACTAATGAGCAATTATTGACATAAAAAGGTGACATGCATGCAGAGCGTTAGACCCGATATAATTATAAAATAACCAGTGACTGACGCCGTTTGTGTAGCCAATGAGAACGCTGATACTACAGACAGGATGAGGCTGCTACATTACAGTCAAAGAGGTACATATTAAAATTAGGGATGTTAATGATTAATCATTAATCGATTAATCGCCGTTAAGAATTTAACCGATTAAAAAATGCATTAACCGACAATGAGTTTTTATGCACCATTTCTCCGGAGTTCTCATATATTAATTTTTATACCACAAGGGGGCGCACATCACATTTGCGGTTCAGAAAAAACTACTGGCACCACGGAAGAAGAAGCAGTCGGAAGGAAATGGTGAGGCAAGAAGAAGAAGGCAAAACATTGTCCAACGTGGGAGCATTACGCTGTAAAAGAGGATAATGCTCAATGTTAATATTGCGACAGCGGCTTAAAATACAGCTCCAGTCAAACGTCAGTGTTGGACCACCAGAAAAGTCGGTACCCGACGGTTGCAGTGAAAGTCGAAAGTGGACCGTCCTCTCAACAAACTGTGACGTCAGTGTTAGCTCGGAGAGGTCGGTGTTAGCTCGGAGAGGCTGTAGTGATGTGCGAGCAGAGGCAATAACTCAGAGGATTTGCTTCATGGTGAAAAAGACGCTGACATGAACGTGGACGTACTAATTTCCTGCTAGAATTCTTTTAAATAAAACGTAAATTAAAATCTAAAACTTAGATTCCAACAATTGGAAAAATGCTGACTATCAGATTCAATCATTTTACTCTCAGCATGTTAACATTGATGGACTCAACACCACCATGAATGGCTAGTGACATTAAGGCTGACACATGAGTGCTCAGGTCAGTCAGATCCATCAAAACTGAAACATGTCAGACTAGTGAAAAATCAACATTACACCTGATGCAACTCACTACTTATGTGAGATGACAAAAAATTACAGAGGAAAAAAAAAAAAGAACGACAGAAGAAAGGCTAGAATAACGGTTACCGTGACAATGAGCAGGATTCCTTTCAGCAGGGTAAGCATCGACGTGATTGGCTGGATGATTGAGTGGGCCAGTATGATAGCAAGAGTCAGAATCCAGGTGAAAGCCGGGATCACATAGATGTGGCTGTGGAGAAAAATCACACATTTTGATGCTTTTATTTATGTTGACATTTAAGAAGCAGAAAAGCCGTTATTTACACACGCTATGCACAAATACATGGACCACGCATTCACAAGGAACAAATAACAACTCCCTTATTTGGTCTTAAACTGACATACACAAGAGGAATAACTGTTGCAAATAGGTATTGCTGTATAAACTGAATTTTAAAATAAGAAACAAAGGAATTCAAATTAATAGTCATTTGTTAGTTCATTATACCATATTAAAAGTTTGTAAGTTCACCAACAGTAGAAACAAGGGTGAACTTGTTTTCATTTGAATTAAACTCATGAGATTTAATTGCTAATTAGTGGTTTAAGATAGTGATTTGATTTTACATTTTCGAACTAGATAGAAACTATTGACAAACAGACAAAAATCTGGTCCTGGGTTGAAACTGAATCTCACTAATGCTTGAAATCTTGCAGAACTCTGTGCGGTTTATTTGCAAGACACCCACTACCCTGCAGCAGTGGGACTGAGAGGAGAGTTTTTGTGCAGAGACCTGCAGTAACCTATTGATTGCTGCCCCTGGGGAGGAGGTCTATGGTGGTTTATCCAAAAGAGGCTGCCCAAGGTTTTTTTTCACTCCAGTAACCCTGCCTTCCCACTCCCACGACGCATCACGGCATCTCCCTTGGAGCTGAGCAGGTCGATAATGAAGCATCCAGGCGTGCCATCGAAACGGTCCAACTGAACCGAAGACTTTGAATAATATTATTTGGGTTAAGTATTTACTGAGGCATGACAAAATAAATTAGTCCTAACTGATAAAGGTAATTATAGACATGGGAGAGGGAAAGAGGGGGTATACGTTGGAAGAGAGGACTTGAAGAGAGGACTCTGCAAGAGAGTGCTGCATTGATTCTTGCTTCAGTGAGTGGAGAGCTTTTCAGTGTTTGAACAAATGACCAATTGCTGTCATTTTTCTACCATCACATGACAAGTAAAATGACAAAAAAAAGCATTGTCAGGGCAAGTCAGTATTCAACCCAAGGAGAACAAAGTCGGGTGCGATCTAATGGAGGAGAATGCCGCTCTCGAACTCTCCAGCTCAAAGAGTCTCAGCTCTGACAGCAGCTGTCTTATTGTAAGCAGACGGATGCAGATTGAAAGGTCGGGTATTTCAAGACCCAGCTGGAGGAGGTCCACAGTAAGTACCTATTCAACTGTAGAATTTGAGAGAACAACTGACACCAGGTCTGTCAAGGAGCAGTTTCACAAGCTCAAATTTGAGCCGAGTGAGGCTCACGTTGAGTGGATTGATGCTGTTAACAAGCTGAAAATAAGCCTCAATCTCAAAATGTACAGGAAAACTAAGATGGTGGCTGCACAGGAAAGGACAGTGGAGGAGAAAGTCTCACTTCAGAAAACCAGGCTGGATAAAGTCGAGTCCAGGATGAAGGACGTGGTAAACGGAAAGTCTAAGAAGAAGAAGAAGGGATGCTGGCTGCTCAGTTTGTTCACAGCATGGAAAGGGCTGTGGAAGTAAACTTGATTCTGCATATTATTAACAAAATCGAAAAAATAAGTCAAATGTGATTTTCAAAACGTAGAAAATTAAAAGTTGCACTTCAGTTGGATGCAGCACATATTCAGACAGATCGACTGAGATTACATTGGAGAGAAAATATGCAATTTAATATTACCTCTTTTATTCCATCAACAGGTTTATGTCTGTAATATGTGAATATGACAAATTACTTGATCTTATTCTGTTATTCTGAATTATGTTTATTAAAATTTATTTTTGTTTATTTATATTCTACATTATTTAAATTTGTCCTGCCACCATTTCAATATGTTAACTTCAATATTAGCTTTTAATGCTATATTATTTTTTATTTATCGAGTTAACATAATTCTGATATGTTGCCAGCCGCTACAGGAAAAGAAAAGCAAACTTAGCATGTTGGCCTCAATATGTGACAATGTTTTCGAGAAGCTACAGGAAGTCTAACAGTGCAGTGCAATGGGCCACAGCATCTTAAAAACTAACCAAGTAATTTTTTTGGCAAACAAGACTCAGCTGTAAAGCTTTGCTTATGCAGAGTGCCTCCCAATTTTGAAGACTTTGAGCCCACTGTGCATGGAGCTTTTCATTTGAAGATGGACCAGTTTGAAGGTTCCTTTGTTTAATCTCACTTGAATAGAAAAGTTCAAAAAGGCATCTGTAGAACACGACATCAGATCATTAAAAACCAACTCAGGACAAATACAGCAAATAAATTAAGAAGGTATTGAATTACTAATAATCACTCAAGGGTTTTGAGAAGCCGACCAGTTTGTTTTTTAAATGCTCAAACTGGAGATCTTAAAAATCTACATTTGACTAAATAATAAATTGTGAACAGAATATTCAACCTGTGTTTCATTAGAATACATTTGTTGTTCCAAATACTTGACTCCTATGTACCGGCGTATAACAGCAATATACCACATGTCCATGAATAGATGACTGTACAATTCATCCCCGGCATTAACGAGCTGTGTAACGAGTAAGCTGCCATGTTTCATCTACAGAGGCCATACATACTGCTGTATTATTTGTCAGATGCACGATCTCAAAACAAAACCTATAACTCAAAATGGTTGCTGTGACACATAAATTCATTTAATCGCTGTATGTCATAGCAACCCTTTACCTGGACTTGAGAATCGGTATTTGTACTTGAGCTCTTGACTAAAAACTTAAACACTGGAGTAATATGCAGCTTAGCATGTAGGAAACAGTACAGGTTAGTTTAAGCCACTTTCTCACTCATACATGGTCGTTACAGTAAAGAGAAAATATCAAAAGGCCGAATAACATTAGATGAGACACGGTATAACGTTAATGTTATGTTACCATGACAGCAGCGGTGCAGAAATTACTTTTAACATGGGGATGATGAAGAAACATTTAGAAAACATATGTGGGTGTAGGTGAGTACTGCTAACAGAGAGACGTTCAGCATGTTGATGGGTGGGAATGGAGAGCAGTTGTACTGATGTGAAAAGCCATTTCCACTTTGCAGAGATTACCGAGCACCACTTTGTTGCGTCTCTGTCTAAAATACTCCCACACTTTAGATAATCGTGGGTAATATATTGGAATAGATATTGGAATAGGAAATGGCGATTTGATTAGTTGAGTGGCATCATGCTAGATGATTTACAACGCATGCCGCTGAGTTTCCTGCTGTAAAGGCTCGAAAAGCAACACAGTTTGTAATAAAAACGCTGTCAAATTATAATAGCTTTATTTAATTTATTGGTTATAGTTCACGACACTGCACTTCTTTGGGTCCCCAGCAATACACCTCCAAAGTGTGAAGTACATATATTGGGAGGACATAAAGACCGAGATTTCTTGCTTTGAAGTTAGATGCTGTAAGTTCATGCGATGCTCTCAGAGCCTCCTACTCCGGTGGTCAGCCACCATCTCTCAGGGTCGCATCGTTTCTTTGTTCTTTTTAATAAACTATTTCAAGAAAACAATGTTATTGTGAGCTCATTAAAGAATTATTTTACAAGATGTTCTTGTCATAAATCCGGGCTGTCTATACTGTAGAAAGAGAGAAATATTTCTGTAGTTGGTGCTACATGACCAGAGAAAACAGAGATAAAGGGCTGTGGTATTCCATTTCACTCAAAAGGGGAAAAAAAACCCTACAACAACCAGAATGCACTGCGCCGTACTGGACCAATAAACGCTCTGGCTTGTGGGCGACGTACTGCGAGTTGCTTAGTTTGGGCTCTTTTTGAGCCAGGGAACAGTTTGGCTGTCGGCTGTTATTACAATTACACCGTACACTAAAATCATTTCGAGAGGAAATGGGCAACAAACAGGATCATGGTTCAAATTTGATCAGAACTGCTGAGTTTCACAGCCTCCTCTTAACAACACAGGAAACAATATGGCGGGCACTTCCGGTTTACAAACTGTGTCTATATCCTGAGTTTGGTGACACGCCCATCTCTCTTAATCAGAGTTCCATACCCTTTGCGTCTGTGGAGGCATGCATTCAAAAAGGTAAGTGCGGACTCTGGGTGTAATTTTATTGTATTCTTATTGGTCTGTAATTGTACCACACAGAGCTACGGCGTAAGTGATGGAACGAGGGGTTGAAAGGATTCAATGGTTGGCTTCTGGGCAAGTGGTGAGTCTTCTCTAGTGAAATGATAGCTGATCATGTCATTGTTATGAGGTGGAATGTCCCAGTTACACTTTAATTCAAATCATATCAATAATTTATATCAGGTTAATTCACAAATGTTGATAGCTGAACCCAAGTATGATTAGAGATTTGATTTGATTTGATTCAGATCCAGTGAGCAGATCCGACACTGGATTAGATAATATCAAACTTAACTTGTTATTGTTATTTAATATACAACCCTGATTCCACTGCGTACTGTGTCAAACATAAATAAAACAGAATGGGATCATTTCCTAATTGAAAACAGCACAAAGACAATATATTTAATGTTTGACTTCATCAGCTTCATTGATTTCTGTAAATATATGCTTATTGTGAATTTGATGCAAGCTACCCGTTTTAAACAAGTTGGGACAGGGGCCAAAAAAAAGTAGTGGAATGCTCCAAAAACACGTGTTTGGAACAGGTGACAGTATCACGATTGGGTATGAAAGGGGCATCGTCGAAAGGCTCAGTCCTTCACAAGCAAGGATGGGGAGACGTTCATCAATTTGTCAAACATATGCTTGTATAAAGGAGATTACTACACTGGCTCAGGAGCACGTCATAAAACGGTTGTTGGTAAACACAGTTTGCTTGCAAATGATTGCCTTCTGGGTTTGTTTGTTTTTTACGTTTTACAAGGAATGAAAAACTTTTTCAGAATCAGAGTTGTAATGGGAATAAATCTGTTAGTAGATAGTAATATATCTCACTTTGGGCAGGTTTTTTTTCTTTTTCTATTGATTTTTTGTGTATGTGGTAAACTTACCTGATATTAAGAAGAGCAGCGTAGGCCTCACTGCCGGCTAAGACATAACTAATTCCAATAGAAACACTAGAGAAAAGAGACAGGAATAGGAAAAAGGGGGGGGGGGGGGTGGGGGGAAGAAGTTGTTAGGTAATAGGCAGTGAAAGGTCTTTATCTACTGTGATAGTTAGCACTCCTCTGTTGTATTAAACATTAGAATGATGCTTCAACTTTCAGCCTGAGGCTAAGAACAGCTAAGGGATTTCATTTTAAAATCACTTCTGGTTTGCAGCACACTGTCTTGATCCTCCACAACTTCTCTATTTTACATTTGCTCAAAACAGAACGGAGCTACTTTAAGCAAATGCTTTAGTTGTACATTTCCTGTGTACTTGGACTATCACGCATTCACGTCACGCCAGAAATCTGTTTGCAAAATGCTGCACCTACATAAATGAGCTGGATGTTGCAGAACATTAGTCTTTTTTTTTTTTACTGTAGGCTTCAACCCAAAGTGAATGACGAGACAGGTTTTCGTAGCTCAACATCTGTTCTGTTCCTTAGAACTTTAAGCCTCTGTAATCTATCAACAGTTGGCTGTTGAACAGACAGCAAAGTCTTATTTTACGTCAATTTTTTCAAATCTCAGAAAGAAATGCCAAAAAAATGTTTCATCTACAGCAGCCTAAGCCATATTTTTGAGCCAGAATAACTTTCCAAAGCAGAACCTGTGATGTGAAAGAAGCTATAAGATGGGTAAAACTTGCGTAAAAGTTTCTTAAAGCTACAAGGACGTTGCAGTCCTGAGCTCTTCAGGCATCTTCAGGGGGCACGGCAGCAGAAGGCTCTGTCGGCCATAGTTTTCAGGTTGAAGTGGAGAATCAGAAGCTACTGGAACTAACTAACTAACTACCGGGCAGGTGTGTTCATGAGGTCACAGAGATAATGGAGCACACATTCATGAGCAGTTGACGTTGTTACGTTGGAGTGGAAAGGTCAAATGGCCGAAGATAGGTGACAACACTGCTACACAACATCAAATGGAGCACAGCCACAAATGTTTGCATATAATCTATTAATTAATTATTATTATTAGTAGAATCATGAGCTTCTGTCATTACTGGTACAATATTCTGGGGTTCCATCTTCTCAATTAAAATTTTAACTTATTTTAAGTGCCTGGTCACTGTGAAGGATGCACACAGTGTATGTTTGCATGTCTCCGTGTGCTGTGTTCAGTATCAGCACGTTGTCAGTATGCGTGTTGTACAACAGCTCCGCTCTGTAGGGCAGTGCATAAAGACTAAGGGGCGCCAAGGGTAAAAGATGCAGGTCGTGTTTTGTGTGGCGCGTGTGTGTGTGTGGTCGAGCCTCGGCATTGATCGACCACTAAGCCTCCTTGAACACAATAAGGGAACTATCGATTGGCCAGGTGTTACAGAGCTGCTCGCACACTGATAACAAGACCTTCCACCAGCGATGCTAAAAACCCTGTTCCCCTCCTCTGTGCTAGAGAGGTCACACACATCGACACATAAGACTGTCCTTTATACACAAGTGCACATTTGGCCTGCAAATTTCTATGCTGCATAGAACATGGTAGACAAATGACTGTCCCCAGTAGCTACAGTTTGTTCTAACCATAAGGGAAGCCATGGTTTTGGGAGATGCATCAGTGTTTTTCCTCAAGTAATAACTATGATTCGGTTTTAAAGGTCCGTCTTTAACGGATGACGCACTTATCCCAAGTCTATAACATTTACTGTGAAAGGAGCGGACTGATCCAGGCTGTGACATAAAAGAGAGGCAAAATTTGGATAAACTTGTTTCATTTGTTGTTTACCTGTTGGAGGAGAGCTAACGAGGTGCAGTAGAAGATCCTGTTGTTGAAGCTCCTCATTTAACATCTCACTGTGTTGTTTCTATTCTCTTCCTCCCTGCAGTATTAAAGTATAGCTCCGGTGTTAAACATGTAGCCTAATTTCCGATAACTTCTTCATAATGAAGGTCCCTTGCTAATTTGGTATTTAAAGGTTTTTATTATGAAGCAGCAAAATCAGGAAATGTTGAGTTTTCACCGGCAGTAATTTAACATGACTCTTACAGCCGAAAGCGAACAAGATGAAACAGCTAATTAAAGCAGATACCTGAAAGTTCAAGCAGGGATGCAGGAGAGAAACTAAACTTCAAACCACGGACATTCTGTTAGAAGCTACAAAGGTACTGAGAGCTGAACACACAGAGACTTTCTCTCCGGTCTCCTGCACAGACAAGAGTTAGGTCACGAAACGCACGCTTGTTTGAAGGGGAGGAAGGGGGTCGTCACCGGTTGGCTGCAGTCGGCAAAACGTCACCACAGCCCGCTGCCGGCCGGAATCACTTTGTCCCTAGGTAGTCCATCTCGAGTGTGGCTCTGTGCGGTCAAACTGGTAATGGAAACGCAAATCAGTGTGGCATGGCTTGGCCAAAGGTCCAAGAGGAAAAGCCCCAGACCATTACATTTACTGAGTGACACAGACGGACCATTAATTTGGAGCCATTGGGGGAACTGCGATTCCACATTTGGGCATTCAAACATCAATTAGCGTTTTTAACAGGGAATATGGTTTGAGTTTCTTTAATTTCTTTAATGCTTGAAATTGAAAATAACGTCCACTGTATTTGCGTGAGTTGAGACTCTTACATAATGAGAACAGTTTTACACATATCAGCCACAGTGGTCTCTTGATTCAGAAGTTTAAGGCAAATTTTAATTCTGTTAAATTTGATTTAAGGACAGAAAACAAGTTTGACACCTTAAAAAGTTGGTGGGCTGCAGATGCTGCAGCAATGATCATATTTCATCCGTGTTTGGCTCAGGCTTGTAACTCTTTATATCTCAAGACTGTGCAGCAGAAGCAAGGGATATTAGGTCTGAACCTCAAGGACAGTTTTAACACAAGTCTGCTGTCCTGGCTCAGTTGTGCTGCTCCGCAACACTAAAACTGAAATGATTTGGCAGGTTTCTCTCCGACATCGTTACATTAAACATGCTCGGATATTCTACTGTGTTCTAGCAACACCGGCCAAGCAGAACAAGACAGTGAAACTGCTGATGAATTCATGGTAGACTTGGGTTATAATTGAAATAATGTGATAATAGAGGTCAGGAGTCGGTATGATTTCAGTCTGATCTGACTGATCTTAGCATCTTGTTTTTCATACAACAGTGCCCCGTATTCTGCCTTTAAGAAATAAATGGAACAACTTTTCTATTGACTATTTTCTCATTATTATGACTTATGTCAACTTATGAGAAACCATTCTAATATGAAACAGTATGGAATACATCTATTAGATAGTAGACTTAGCATCTTAAAATTAAGAGGAATTATCTCTTTATATGGCACCTTATAAATGTGTCTTTGTTTTTTGGTCCCTCTGGAACATATTTTAAGGAAAACCCATGAAGGACGGACAAAATGTAGGGAGCAGTAATGACTGTAGGATGGGTTTTACTTGCAACTGAAAACTTTAACTTTAAAAAATACTAAAACCTGCATTAATCACTTCAGGGACAAGTTGTAAACGTTGTTATTGTATTACCTATAATGTTACGACAAATGTGTTATGTAACAGTTGCTTACTCGCACCAGAAGATGCAGAGCATTACTGTAGCATTAACTTGGATTCATGTTTCCGGTCACTTGTTAAATCCAACAGTCACTCTGTTGAAGCTCTTTTTTGGTTCCCACCAACTCTTCCAGGAAATATCTGGTTCTTCAGCTGCTAAATGCTCCGTCTGTCTGCCACTTGGTGTCAGGTAGGCGGCGCTCAATGAGATAAACTACAATTACCGTCTTGCGTTTATGAACAAAATCAAAGAGCTTGTGGTGGACTACAATGCTTCAAAAATATGGATGTGGCTGCAAAGAAGCTACAAATTCTAAAACACAGATTCTTCACACACGTTCAACAAGACAGCACAGCAGATCTGATCCCTGGTACGGACCGGGACAACTGGACAGAAACCACTTGGAAAGGTGGATCTCGGTCCACTTCAAAGCAGACTTGTGGTGTGAAAGCACACAAACTAACCGCAGGATTTTATTATTGCATATATGAGCGTGATATTTCGCCCGATTTTAAAAGCTAAACTACTAATAAATCTGATGCCGATTGTGAAATCTTTTCAGGAAGCAATATTATAATTGATCAGTATAAGCCATGTGAATATGAAAATCATTTAGTAATCATGCTGACATGTATACATATCAGCGTGGGTATTCTACCTTATTAACAGGTCAAAAGCTGTTAACTCCATGTACTTTATCAGTTTATTAAAAAGTATGAGGCAGCGATCCCAGAGTAATAAGCCTCAAATTATTATTGTACAAGCCACCTCCTGTCTTTATGTCACTATTCCTCACATGGATTTGATTTGCAAACGTGGGTCCTGATGATTCGCTAATGATGCCAAAAATGTTCAACCAGGAGTTACCCGTCAGTCTTGATAGCTTCATGTTTACTCCTCTTTGTTCATTTGTAAGATGTGAGGTAGATGTGAAAATATTCTGACTCTACACGCCGTTTTTCTCTCGCTCCTCTCCTGCTTCATGCCTCTCTCAGTCCTGCCTCCACCCACTGCATCTTTGTCGTTCCCGGAGTCAGGGTCCTGATTGGCCTCTTTGCTCTGTATTCCCATGTTGTAAAACTACCCTATGTCCATCTTGGAGGCTGTGCTCTGTCCCGATCCAGCCGTGTTCACTGGAAGGCTGCCGAGTCCAGATCTGTTGCCTGCTTGTCCAGTTCTGGTTCTGGAGCCTATTCTGGCGCTGCTCCCCTCCAGAATTACCCACTGGGTTCCCTCACCCTAGGCTGGTACAAAGCTCATGTGCTAGCAGTATAAACACAAATACTCCCCTGGTTGTAGAGCTAGCTTAAGAGCTAACTGCGCTAACTAGCTAACAGTAGCTACAGCCATGAATGTAAAAACAGAATAGAGTTAGCGGTTACTCCTTTGAAATGCTGGCCCCTATTTTTTGGAGTATGAATTCAAGAGGTCATCAATTCTTACATGTTGCACCTTTAACTTAACATTTCTGCAGTTATTTGCTTTATCCCACCAATTGTCTCATACGGGACACAATCAAAGTAACTCTGACCTTGATCTCATTAAATTGACTTACTGTAACTATGAGAAGCTTTCTCAGTGTTGACATAAGTCATAATGAGAGTAAATAAAAAGAAATCACTTACAGATATTTTTTATAAAGACACCTGACCCTCCAAAGTGCCTCACCCTACTTTCAGGACTAAAAGTCACTATTTAAATGTTTGGTGGTGAAGTGGAGATGTATTGAACATGATGGGTGAAAAGGTTTAAATACATTATTGGGAGAAAATTGACATCAATTCTGTTATATAAATGCAAACATGCACATCTAAACTAGGAGCTGCTTTTTTTGTGAAAACAGCTTGCAGCATAATGACAGAGGTTGAACTAAACATATAGCACAAATGGACTGAAAAACATCCACCCACACACTCTCTCCTACACTCAGTTATTCATTGTATGATTGGTAAATGTTGCAAGGGTAAGATCCTGCAAAATTATGGATATTTTCATCACCATGGTAACTTACAACTGGAAGAGGAGAATGCAGTTGAAGGCATGGCTCATGGGCCGGGAGAGGAAGAGGTGGCCAAGCAGATGAAGGTTGGGCTGCAGGCACTCAGCTTGGTTGTGTAAAGCTGCACCTGTCTGTAGTAAACCAGTATCTGAAAGACACAACAGGCAGATTTATAAGGCTGCACAACGTTCGTACTCATAATGAGGGTCTGCATCGGTCTGGTGGTCCAGACGCATGCGCATCAACACTTTGTCCACAGTCCATTCCAGCGGGTAGTGGAAGAAGAAGGAAAACAAAACCTCGGACAACCACACTTCAAACCAAACCTTTGTTCCAATACCCAGATTATGAAGCATGCCAGGAAAAGATTTAGTATGTCCCAACACAGTATGGCAAAAATACCAGGATGTCCTACTGCATCCGGTCGCATTTTGCAGTATGCAAACCAGCATGCTTTTCTGGCTCTTCTGACCCACAATCCTCTGCAGCGGAAGATACGTCACATCGACTGAACCGCTGAGACACACACAGACAGATGACTGCTCCCTGACAGATAACGGAAGCCGCAATAACAGATGACAGCGCATTTTTAAAAAAGTTATACATTTTTTTGTGACGTTTGTGTACAATTACTACTTTAATATACGGACTATATACAGACTGCAATAGATGTATGAGCCAGAGGGTCAAAGTTCAAGGCACAATGTAATGATGTAGTATGTCCCAATTGTATACATACAGTACTTCATGCAACAGTATGCGTTTTGTAAGAGCAGCTGCAGTATATACTAAAAGAACAGCTCAAGCATCCATCTTGTTGATCTCTTCTTCTGGCAAAACCAGTTAGAGGTGCATGCGCCACCAAATGGGCTGGAGTGGCAATTATATTTTGTAACGGGAGCATGCACAGTCAGTGTGCTTGCTATGCATACAGTCCGCGCAGTCACAAATTTTGAGCAGCACGCAGACATGGACGAATGACATTTGCGTCTCGCAGACCAAAAAGGACCCTCATCAAATAGCATCAAATGTTTATTTAAATGTTCTATCAGACCATCAGGCCACAACCATGGTTGCATCACAGCCCTACCTAAACTATTATGTTTTGTTCTTTTAGGACTACTTAATCTTGTTGCAAATGTTGCAGCAGATTCTGTTCAAGTAACCCCGGGCGTCTGTTGCTGCTCTTCCTGGTTTGAGCCCTGATGCATGCTGCCTGGACAGGCGGGGAGCTTCCACAACACCACCATACAGCCAATCATAACCGTACGGCCTGTTTATTGTGTAATAACTTTGACGTAAGTGGTCCTGGCAGAGTGTACATTATTAAACATGACAGTAAAAACAAGCATATTAAATTGATAGCAAACAAGCATGTTAAATTAATGGCAATGCAGAAGTCCGTTACATAAGAGACACACAAACACACCAACATCACAATCTGTGACAGAGCTTGGGTTTAAACAAAACCCGGTGGCAGCCCTTAACACTAGCAAGCGCTCAGCATGCACATGCAGCTTTTATGGATAACAGGTATTTTTGTCTAATTGTAAATTAACTGTATAGGCTAGTTTTGTACTGAACAGAACGTTACAGCTTGGACTAGCAACACACTGAACGCGCTATTGAAGTGAGGACAGTCAGAATCAGCGCTGAAAGTTGAGCCGTATGAACGATCATGCTTTCACTTACTGACGTATGCTCTGAAGTGCATTGGAACAGCGATGTGATCGCTCAGCAAAGGAAAAAATTGACAAGCTAAATAGCGACTGTACATTTTTTAACATAACTGACTGAAATTATTCAAATCAGCCATATCCTGATTTCCATCTCACCTATGAAATGTGGTGTCGTATGGTTGGTTTACATTTCAATTCTTAATTAAACGGGGGGATTTAGTAATGGAAAACCAGCTCGATGTAAATTTACCAGCCAGCATGCCAAACAGTCGCTGTAGGAACGATACAGTTATGGTCGGTAGAACCTTTTAAAGTCATGCTTCCATTGCACTCAGTGACTCACTCTAAAGCAAAGACTCAATCTTGAAAAATGAAGGGATATTCAATATTTACATAGTTTCACATGTTAAATAGTCTCACTTTATAAGTAACTACAGTATGCATTCCTCAAGAGGCAGTATTCAAAAACAGCAATAACAAGAAGGGTAAAAATGAGAAAGCACCAGTGCTCTGCACTGGTAAGCACAGGAACAGTTCTGATATGAGCCTGTGGGCTTAAGGCCCATCATTGAAAATGAGATATGGCAAGTTACATAGACAACTAATTAGACATTATACAATATAATATTTCCTGTCATTGGGATAGCCCAAGCAGCTTAGCAGTGTAGGCCCAAGAAGCCACTGGCCCATATAATTATAAATCAGTTCTTAAGGCATGGTTTAAACCCTTTGTGAAGGTTTCAGCATAAATTGCTTTTGGTTGTAGGCTATGCTCTAGCAAACTGGAAAAGTAAAAAAAAAAAAAAAGGTTTCAACCTCCTGCCAATTATTCTGTCACAGAAAAAGGATCAAAGTTAAGTTTAGAAAAGAAGAAGATGATGCTCTCAGACATAGTTTGAAGAGTAAGGTTGTGTTTGGCGAGTATGTGTAACAGTCTAGTTTCCTTCCAGTGCCTCTTTATTCAAGTCTGTATGAATAAACCATTGACTGCATGATATGCTTCAGAGATACAGCAGGTGTCACATCCTGATTAAATACTTGTACAGTCTCTTTTCATACTCCATTGGGAGCATTTCACAAATGGAGCATTTTTGCATGTCCGATTTTACTGATTCGTTCAAACTTTGTTGATTTTGACTTTTTCCGTGATTTCTGTGCTTCTACCATGGGTGAGTGGTTAGGTGGCTTTTTTTGGGTCTGTTTTTATGATTGCAAATATGACTCTCAGAGTGTTTTAATTTGGCCTTTTTTCTGGGTGCTCAGTGCTGTTTCTGTGTCTGACTTCCTTTCCAGCTTGATATGCTCTTTGCAGCTTCTGTGAAAAAGTAGACTGGACACATATTTTAAGCCTAGCAGAGTGGGGAGCCGCTACTGAAATGCGCTATGGTGCTTCTGCTGGATTTACAAGCATCGTCTAGAACTCTGGCGATTGTGTTGCAGTCGGGACGAGACTCACTGCTCCTGTTTGAATGGAGCAGTTACGACTTTCCTTTCCATTTCCAGTTTATGACCAAACTGTGGAGCATTTACCTCCTATCTATGATTGACTCTCTCCACACATGCGGCTGAGGAATGTGTTTAGTGATTGTAATAATTGTCAAGAGGCCTATCTACAGCCATTATCAGGGTGACTTTTTATACACACATCATTTCTTAGAAAACGAGGTCAAGCTATGAATAGCCCCTTTTTCACAGCCCGTTCAATGCGGGCCTGTTGCACCTCGCCGTCTGTATAAACGTCACGGAGGCGTACTGGGGGTCAAAGTTGTTCCACCTCAGCGGCTTAATGATGCCGCTGCATTTTTCAGTGTAAATAAACAAAGGCGGCGTAGAGAAGGGTCTTCGTTGAGGCAATATTGTGCAATCTGTGTGTAAAAAGGGCTAATGTCACTGATTTGACAGATAAGTGCAATCTGTGTTATTTTTCTCCACACGAACCTGTGAAAATGGGCAGTTATGTGGGTGTGTGTGTGTATGGCTACACATTCAGAATTGTAATGAGTGAACTCGATATTTTATTAGCAAATAACAGGATCAGCCCGGAATAAGCCTCTTCACTAATCCACCAATAATCATGGTTGAAAGGTTTCCTGCACATTGGCTGATATCCCTGAGGGTCTGAAAGTGTAAATATATCAGGAGAGAGTTTGGTCACATGAAGATTGTAATGGCAATGATAAAATTAGACAGATGTGCAGAGATGATTAATGCTTGACAATTGAATATCCAAACATGAGTTAGCAATTTTTATACAGCAGGACTTTTTTATTCAGTGGCTTTGTTGCGTTTAGTGTTGAACACAGCTCAGACACTCTTGTTGCTACAGTTTGAGAGTCATGTATCATCTGTTTATATTTATGATATGAACTGACATCATGCTATACTGCTCAAAGTGACTGCTTCACACACTGCGATCTTTTTTTCCCCTAGTATGGTGAAGGAATAGCCTGTCCTGAGGCAGAGCTGGGCAGGACATTCCTTCGAAAAGAATATTGGTTACGGCGAGCACCCACCTGACTTCAGTAACTACATGAGTCACAAAGTGTTTGTGTATTGGGTTGTTTGTGTTTGTAGCACATGTGTTGTGTACGTGTGTTTTGTCTCTTTGCATTTGTTTTGTTAAGTTGCAGTGTGTTGAGCTCTCTTGGCCAGAATAATGCATCTGGAGACAAAGAGCCACTGGACACAAGTCGAACACAACAACACATATCGAGTCTTCACACATCATGAAGTCAAATGCTCCATAGATAAGATGACGATGCTAGAATCTCATTTTTTTTTCCTGTAAAGGGCTTTGATGTATATAATCAACATAACACTACATCGTATGTACGATATTTATTGAATTAAATTACCACAAATGCAACATCACTGAGTAAAATACGATGCCTGAAAGTCTTTAAATAATGGCTGCTACGGAAAAATAAAGGCCAGTTGTGAATCAAGTGTGGATTTAGCATGAAAATATATTGAGAATTATTTTTGATTTCCACTGTACAACAGTACACAGTCAGTACAACAACAGTCTAGTCGAGTCATACACAGAAAAACTATTAATTCACTATTTACTGTAATTCCAGCTGCTTCTACATTGTCCTTTTATTAGTCACTGTTAGGGGCCCGTCGACATGGCAACACTTTCTCACATTAAAAGATGAAAACACAGTAAAGAGACAGTGGTGAGATATGATTATTTTGTTATACTGGCCACACGAGGCTGTGCTGTGGAAATTTTTTTGCCTTGAATTTATCAAGACAACAAGTAAACATGGAGTAAGTATTGGCATTACAACATCTACAAGAAATTGAAATGGATGAAATATTTATCACTAAAATGTGGAAATATACCGACAAAGAAATAATTTATGCGACTTGAAATCACCCTCATTGTTCTCTTCTGGTTGACGTTTCCAAATGACGCCTATAAATGAGATTTTGTTTTACAAATTAGGTTAGGTTTATAAACCTGTGTGTGTGTGTGTGTCCGCCCAACAAATATCTATTTGATTAATATCTCACTGTGGAATCAGTGATCTGGAACATCTAGTTAACAGATCAATACAATTCAAATCAGCCCTGTGCCGATGCAGCAGGTAATGGTGCAAAATGTTGCAACTCCACAGTCCAGTGTATTGCAACAGTGTGGACATTTGCACTGTAACATTACTTATAGTTTTTAAACTGCTTGAAAGAAATAAGTCATAACACATCTACTGTATATCTACTCAGCTGGTCATTTGGATCAGTACCAAACAAATGTAAATCCTGAGTGACACTAAGTCCAAGTAGCAAGAGAATACAGATAGACATGTCCTGTGCACTGCAGTCTTATTTATCACGTATTTATCAGATCAATTCCAGGGAGTTATCAGTGTAAAGTTAAATCTAATTTTTATTTTATTTTATTTTCAAAGATATTTTAATTTAAAACTCAGAAGGTAAATAGAATTAATTAGAAAATGTAACTGTGACAAAATGCTTCACGGAGAGGTTTCGTACCCGCTTCTGCATTTTCACCCCCGTCATCCTCCTCCTCTTCATCTGTGGGGGCTGGATCCTCCACACCCACCTGGTCCATCACAATACACTCTGCGACACCCATCTAAGATCAAGATATACATTTCTGTTATCAGTCAACATTTATTATTAACATCAATGAGACATTACTATACATCAAACATCCTCGTCACACATGTATTCAGGCAAACATTAACATTATCAAACGTGTGTCTGACATGGTTTACCACATGAAAATCTTTAAACTGATTCAAAATTCCAGAATATATCAATATGCAAATGCAAAATTCTCAGTGTATGCTGAATATTGGACCAGCCTTATAGTGTCAGACTCTGCACATGCATCATTCTACACAGTGAAGCCCAAACACTCAACCGGAGAAACAAGAAGAAGAACACATTTTAGACTGAAGGGGGGCTTTAACGTTGCTATAGGTAGTTGTGTTGCGTGTTGTCAAGCTAATTTTAAGCGAACTTGCAAAAAGCAAAAACAAAAAGCAGATAAGAATTAGGTGCATTTACATGAACTGGTTTTCTAGTGAGCGAAGTTTTGTCAGAAGACAGCAGTATAGACAACATTATGCATGGCTGTAATACACAGAGTAGAAGAAGTAAAGGTCGTAAACTGCCAATAAACTTCGAAGAAGAAGAAGAAGAAGAGGCAAAACCAGTCGCCTTAGCCATTTAGGAGAGAATGGTGGAATTAATCTTGGAATGGGAATCTAATGGGAATATCCACAAAGACACTAACAGTGTATACAGCTTCTTCTTCTTATTGAGCAGAAACAGCTGATCAGTCAT
>JBBPCS010015890.1:0-15066 GCA_037974645.1 Hollardia meadi | reverse complement strand
TGCTTTACTATACAATTCATGTTCTCCACAAATTTTAGTCTTTAGTGAAAAATCTCTGAAACACTGAGACCATGAGACACTTAGAGTCACATAAAATCCAGGTTAATGAAATAGAGTTGAATAATGTGAGGTGGCAACTGTTGTATAGTGAGTAAATTCAATATATGTCAGAGGACGGGTGACGTCTGGTTGTCTACCCCCCTCTGCGTGGTGAAAATATACATATTTATAGAATAATCATCTCAACAGAGAACGTCACAGGTAGCTCGTGACGCAACATACCTTAAAGCTGAATATAAAACAAGATATGTAGGCCATTGTGTTAAAGGAACATGTCAACATAAGTCTGGCGGCTCGTGCACATTCAGAGAAAATCATATTTAACTCTCAGAATAGTAATGATAAAGCTCATTTATGCAGGTTAAATAGAAGTTTAGATTCCCATGCAGGTTGAGGGAAATATTGGTTTGATTACACAAATTCAGCAATTTGTGTTATGTCAAATCCTAATTAAAGGTGCTTGAATTGGACCATTAATCAACAGTATTGATTACCAGCGACTGCCTTTACTTATTTCCCACTAGTGTCAGTTTCTAATAAACGTGGGTAAACTTAATGAAGTTTGTAATTTTGGTGTCGGACAAAAAAAGGCCTGTTTTTCTTAAACAAGAGGCAAAAATGTGCGGCTGCTTTATGAGGTTCAATATGGGGTGAGTCCTCTGTCCATACGTGGTCTGTATAGATTATATTAAAGCATTGATTGAGCTGGGAAAGAGTTCATTTGTGTGCATGAATTAGCAGTATGACAGATTACCAATTTATACTCTAAATACTGCATATGCATGTTGCAGCTTACAGATTTACAGTCTTTATCATTTAGACTTTAGAGCAACAGCCTAAAATACAGGTTTTAGACTCGGGAACCTCCACACACAAAAGTTTTAGATTACATCCCGCAGCCTATACAGCATAATTCTGCCCAATTTTCTGGTGTACTGACACATACATGTAGGTACAAGGGACAAGATGAATCGCAAAAGGCATTTCAACGGTGGATGCAGAGGTGGGGTACAAGCGTAGCATTGCTTGTGGCATTTCAGACAGGTCCTCCTCCTCCTGTCCCCCCCACACAAAATAACACACACATTTAAATTGCTTACTTTAGCTTCAGTGGGGGGAGAAAAAAAAATCCAAACTGCCTGAAATGAACATCAAATTACCATGTCATCAAAGCCAATTCAACAGTTTCAGGTCATCACTGTCATAAAATGATTTTTGCTGCGGTTTTTCTCTTTGCTCAACAAGCCTGGTGGTCATAGTTTTTTGTTCACACACACTTCTGGAGTGTCACCTGGGGTCTTTAAAGAGACAAAAACAGTTGCAGCTACAGTCCCTGTAGAGTAACTGCACAAAAAACTAAAAATACATTTCAGACAGTATTTACAACAAGATACAACCTGCATTACAATTTTGCTACTCATTCAATACTATAGTGCATTGATTCTGATTAATGCCACATTTCCACTGTTTCAAAACAGCATGCGGCCACTGACTGGCTGTTCTCTCTGGATCACATGAAGAGTAAATTATATTTAAGCTGTCTGTTCCTCTGTAATCACATTGCTGTTCACCAGTGCAGAGTCTGGGTACAGACTTTCAGACAGCACGCTTTGAAAAGAGCAGGTGGCTCAACACCAGCAGAGTCACTGCATTAATAAAACACAAAGCATTTGCTTTTCCTTTCAACAGTAAAATCAGCAGGATTTTTAAGGTTTGGTTCAAACGAACACACGTGTATCATGAAATAATTTGAGTTCTAAACATGTATAAATTCAAGGTAATCCAAGTAGAGAAGATGTCTTGGAAATGGACTAGCCATAAAGACATTATAACTAAGAAGGGCAGGTGGATGTCAACTATACTCATTTCTCGCTAGGGGTCTCTGAATAAAACCAAAGATGTAATTAGTGTGAGATCATGAGAGTTTTTCATTGTTCACGGACTTCCTTCCTCACTCTCTGGTTGTAGCGACCAAATAAAACACGGTTAACCTTGAATAAAATTACGGATGTCATCTCAACAAGATATATAATAAAGATTTATTGAGAAACCTCTAAAAACCTACTATACACTTCCTGCCCAACACCAAATGATGTCACACAAACAAAATTAGCAACTAGCTAGTGAACATAGTGGAGCATTTAGCAGCTAAAGAGTTGGTAGAGACCAAAACAGAGCTAAAAACAAAAAAAAGAGTGATATTGGACTTAGATTCATGTAAAGGGGAGAAAATGTGACTTCAAATGAAAAATAATGTTGCTTTTTGTCTGCTGAGGTGTAAATAAACAACTATTAGCTAACTGCTAACTGTTTCCAGTCTGTTGTCGCTGCAACCAAGTGGCCAAATAAACAAGTTACTGTACATTTAAAGAAAACTGAACATTCAGTTAACATTTCTTTTTGAGACAGTCTGTGTTAGCATGATAGCATGATTTACTCTAGTAATTAGCATGTTGGCAATAGTCTCAGTGTGCATCCAGCGTGGTCTCATGGGATGGCGTATGAATAGCACCCCACTTTTAAGGATATTTCGTGTTTTAAGGCTTTTCTCATGTCATTTAACGGCGTTCACATTTTATGAGATTTAGACATGCAGGAAACGACAAAGGTGACTTTCGTCATGTGACCTTTGTTGTCTTCGTCACGGGTCCTACTGTATGGTCGCAGTTTAGGCATAAAAACAACTTGGTTAGGTTAATGTTTTGGGTTATAATCAGTTATGTTACGTATGTCACAACACTTACGTTACTTAGCCTATGTGACGTAAGTTCAAAACATTGAACTTACAAACATAAATTATA
This sequence comes from Hollardia meadi, assembly GCA_037974645.1. Taxonomy (NCBI): domain Eukaryota; kingdom Metazoa; phylum Chordata; class Actinopteri; order Tetraodontiformes; family Triacanthodidae; genus Hollardia; species Hollardia meadi. The sequence goes on along the minus strand of JBBPCS010015890.1, from coordinate 12,205 downwards.
ACTGGTCGATGCTAATTTTCGGTTCGAGGCAGTACGCAAACGCCATCCACTACCCAAATCTCCTGCTTCTCGCTCTTTATACTACATCACATTACATTGTTTTACATTTATTTAATGTGGATGGCGTTAACTGACACCGCATTAGCATTTGGTATGACCAGGCTGGTACATCTGAGTCTAAAGGAGTAGATATGACGTTTTGGAAGAGGACATTCTGTCAATATTAAAAGCTCACCAAAGTCAGATTTCATGGAAACTCCTAATCTGTACCAAAGTGTCGGCTCAAGTGTCTGAACAGCTGCCTCACCAGCCAACGTTGGCATCTGTACAGTCATAAGTATCTTGGTTGAGTGCCAGTCTCTCAAAGGGCATCACCATCTGCCTACCTGTTGCTCTTGTATTACTCAGCCTTGGATTTCTACCAGGCACCTGTTACCTCCCTCAATCTCACCTCCTTTTTTTTCTCGTGTCCACTTCACCATGTTCCTCTTGGAGAAAACGACCCTGTAAATGTCACTGTTGACGCTCTCACTGTGAGTTGTGATAACGATTTTCACAGACTGGAGAGCTCTTTCGGGGTCATTTTACCCCATCAGATGTACAGACATTATGTTCCGTCTTGTGGGAGACTCCTCGTTTCTTAGAGCATGTTATTACGGTGGAACAATGGAAATCTTTTTTGAGAGCTCTGTGGAAAAAAGACTGGGTGTGTGATTTGTTTTTGGATGGCACATTTTGGATGATAGCGCTGCATGTGTGCGATCACGAAGGCAATGGTTGATTACAAATGCCCGACCCTCTTTGGTCTTGTGAGGGAACTCCATCCAGCTGCTGTGATTGTGTGTCTCCGACCCTTATTAACAGAAAGCTTATGCAGGAAAAGAAAAGACGGACCCGGCAATTCACATTACTGGCCATTATTTGATGTTCTGCTCTGATTACCATGCGCACAGCAAAGCTAGATTGTGCTGTTAAAGTGTTCCTGAGCAGAATTTGAATAAAGACAAGGGCGATTTCGTGGAGGAAGAAAATCTTAACATGGCTATAATAATGTCATGTCATGCCTGGCCATGTCTGAGTGTCTGTGGCCTCGCTCTCCGTATGATCTGTTATTGTGTTTCAGTGTCATCCATCTGTGGGTCTGCAGCTCAATCCAACACCTCTACAGATCATCCAGGAGTCATTTTTGGCAGCCTTTCAGGTTAAAAAGCATTGATTTCTCTGAAAAAATGGGTTTCTGTAATAGATTTCTTGTTATTCATAGATCTCTCTCTCTCTCTCTGTTAGTCTGCCAGGCTTCTTGTCCAAAACGACACTTCAAACTGGTAATCACCCCCCGTGTCACTGAGTTCAGCTGGTTTAGAAACAGGCAGTGATGATGGACCTCTCAACCTCTCTACAGCTCTCCTCTCCTGGTTTCCTTTCCGTACCCTATTTCTCCTCTCTTGTTTCCTTTCCTTACCTTATTTCTCCTCTCTTGTTTCCTTTCCTTTCCTTTATTTCTCCTCTCCACTCGTTTCCTTCCGGTATCCGTTATTCTTTTCCTTTCCTTTCCTTTTCTGACCTTACAGTACATTTCCTGGTTTTCTTTCCTTTATTTCTCCTCTGCTTTGCTCTTTTCCTTCCATCACCCTTCATTCTTTTCCTTTCCTCGCATATATTCTCTTTCCTTTCTTTATTTCTCCTGTCTTGTTTCCTTTCCTTACCTTATTTCTCCTGTCTTGTTTCCGTTCCTTACCTTTATTTCACCTCTGCTTTGCGCTTTTCCTTCCATCACCCTTCATTATTTTCCTTTCCTCTCCTCTCATATACTCCCTTTCCTGTCTTTATTTCTCCTCTCCTCCCTTTCTCTTCTCATCTCTTCATCTCCTCCTTTCCTTCCCTTTCCCTATTTCTCCTCGCCCTTCCTTGTTTCCTTTCATTACCCTCTGCTTCCTTTCTTTATTCCGTTTTTCTTTTCCTTCCCGCACCTCTCATGTCTGTCCTCCCCCCACATCACGTCTCATCTCCTCTCTCTCTCTAAATGCCTTTTATTAAAATAAATATTTCTGCCCTCCGCTGAATTACATTTATTCCTTAAACAAACCAAAACCCTGAGCCTAAAATAAGAGTTAATCCTAATCCTAAAACCAATCTTCTCCTCTCCTCTCCTGTCTGCAGGAGCTCTGCTAAAATAGGAGCTCCTCAACATCTGAACTAATCAAATTCAATCAGGAGTTTCACTTCAGACTGGACTCTTTTTTTTGTTCTATTGTTGCCTCTTCCTCCGGCCTCACAGTTTCTCTCTCTCTCTCTGTGTTCGTTCTAACAATATTCTGCTCATCTGTTGACCTCTTTCCCACTTAATCATACATTTGATAATAGCAATTATCCTCTTTTGCAAATAAAAAAAAAACAGCTCGTTAAAGGACATTCAAACAGTGACAGAACAACGGTTATACGCACCTGCTGGCAAGTGAATCAGCAAAAGCGTGGAACATATTATTTTAATGAAATTGATTATGAAGTCTGGTGGCTTTTACTCAATAGACTTAAGAAAATCACGTCAAGCTATAACAGTTTGGAGAAAAATAGGGAGGAAAGTTGTGGGGGGGTTTTCTTTCAGAGACGTTTCTCCTCCTCTCTGCTCTCATGAGACTGCAAGGAAGATTGAATCTGATAGACAACAAACACAATGTAATTTCATCCATTTCTTTCTTTTTCTTTTTTTTTTCATGTGTGCCGCTACCAGTGTACTCTGATGGTTGGCGCCTGTTTTCGCTGAGCCCCGACTGCTCTGGGGTCAGCTGGCAAACAAAATTGTGTTAGCAACCTCTAGCTTCGGTGCTGCCAGATGGGCCTCCTTATGTTTTGCAGTTCAGCGCTGATATTGGCGATTACGCACTTTATCTTTGCCTGCTTTTGAATTGTGAGGCGGGAGAGTTAACTTGACACTTTCCAAGGACATCAACCATGATTTCATGAATAAACATCCATAATTCTGCTTAAAAATCATAGAACTTTTAACTCCAGAACCTATGAGAATCATTACATTTCTAGGTTTCCATCAGTGTCAAAGTAATCCAGTGATAGTTGTCTGTGCATCCATGGTTACACTGCAAACGGGAACAACTAATAGCTAATTTGGCATACTTTAAATGGTGCCAATTTGCCAAAACACTAACATACATATGCTAAAAATGGAAAAATTATCCTTTCTGTTTACACACCTCAAACCTCAAAGGAACTGTAGTTACAAAACGTACAGAATGATGATTTGAAGTCAGATAAAAAGTTAAAATATTCAGAGTAAAATCCATTAATATGAATGTTTTTTGAATTTTCCATGTTGCATTATCAATATTTTTGATATATTTTAATATAGCTTTATAATAATCCTCTTGCAGCCAGATAAACTGTGTTGAGAATCACTCCTGTCATGTGAGACAAGTTTCTACCCCCATGACACATCTCAAGGTTTCAAACAGATTATCTCACCTCATTCTGCTGACTGCTTGTCAACAGGCTGAGAACACGTGAATTGGCATCAATCAAACGGCCTCCTCGTGGATTACACGTCATGAAATCTAATGAAGACAGCAGGCAGCATCGTCCCGTAAAGAGTTTTATCTAGTTTACGCTTCATTTGACAGCGAATCGTTTTGTTTTCCAGGCAGCTGAGGTGAAATTGGCATCGCTGAGGTGTAATCTGTTCATTTTTCACAGCATGCAGTGATTTTGGAGGATGTTATTTTGAACATTCATCACTCCTGATTGTAAGATGTGGAAATAAGCTTTCACCATCATTTATTATGCTGAACAGAGGATTAATTACATTGATTTAATACTGTCTTATTGTCTCTGCCTTAGAATTAGTCAAAACATTACTTACGTTACTTATTTCAAGTGAGCTGAGAAAAGTCTGAAAGCACTGAGATTGTCGTTTTTTCATGGGGCTTGTTGGCAACAAGAAAAACATAGAATAACACCAGCCTGACCCATTAAATATTAGCTTCACTTCCACTTATTCATGCTCCTTTGTTCACTCTTTAAAAGAGAAATAATGAGCTCTTTCCTGGTTTTGAATTTATTTGTGTTTCATTACTTACTCCAAAAACCAGAGTTAGTGCGCATGTAAACACGTCTGATCTGGCTAAATTCAGGCTAGAAGCTGTCTGACTGACTCTGTGTTCCTGTGTGTCTGCTCATACGATGTTTATTGCTGATTGAGTTGAGAGTCGCTGACCCCTGAACACTGACCAGTCCGAACCAGACCTCTGACAGAAAGACGGCTGTTAATCTGTGATTCCAGCACTCTTCTGTCTTTTTCTCTGTTTCTTTTTCTCTGTATTTCTCCCTCTGCGAGTCAGATTAGAGGCTAATTGCCATGTGGACTAATTATCTGACTTGCAACAGGCTCCTCTCTCTCATCCAGTCAGTCACGTGAGGTTTAATGCCCTCTTTCTCTTTTTCTGATGGAGGTCCCCAGCGGCTGACTTCCTGTCGCACCGACCAGCTTCACATCTGCTCCCTGCCTGCCTGCCTGCCTGCCCCTCCACTTCCTCTTCTTTCTTGTTTTACATCTCCATCCCTTCTTTTGCTTTCTTACATCATTTTCTGCCTCTTCACTAAATACTAAAATCCTGCATTAATGTTGTAATATTGAATGATTCGTAGAAAAATGTATTAATCAACAGAAAAATAATCCAAAACAATTTTTATAATCAATAAATGGTTAATTAATTGATTAACTGAGGGTTGTCTGTCTATAATAAGCTTCTTTTTTTCATCATCTAATTACATTATTGATGATTTCATTAGTCCTGTTATAAGATTTATAAGGCTCAAGACTAGACAGAGAAAATATTTGTTAAGAAAGAAAAAGCCAACTACAGCCTGTTAGCTTAGCTTAGCATAAAGACTGGAAGCAGGTGGAAACACCTAGCGTCTGTCCAAAAATCCAGCAAGACTGTTGAGACTAACTCGGCAAAAATTAGCGTATTTTCAAAAATTTCGACCTGTTCCAGGGGGCATGATGTTATTTTCAAAATATAGATTTTACAAAATTAATTTTAGAAAAATAACTATATATAAATATAAATATATATATATATAATATATATTTTGTATAATATATATATATAATTGATCTTCCCAATTGGTAGGGCTAAAACTGCTCAATCAACAGCTGATCATTAGCCTCTGAACAGAATTGTATTATTCATTTTAGACTGTTTGTACAAATCAAGCTCTTTGAAAAAATCACCTTGATCCTCATACTTGTGTCATCATCTTTGACATTTTATAGACTAAATGATTAGTCCACCAATCAAAAATTAATCAATATTAAAAGTCATCATTCGTTGCAGACCTACCACATTTTGCTTTATTTTGTAAAGGCTCACCTACATGTGACTTATCATTATTTTATGAGATATTGCTTCCATATACATTTCTTTTGGAATTTTGGACTTTTTCTCTCAATTATAATAATCAAAAACACCAATTTGGAGGGTGAGGTGTCCCACCTGGTCATCCTCAGCAAATAAACAAAAATACTCCGTCTTCTTCTCTTGCGTCTCTCCTCCTCTGTTGTTGGGGTTGTTTTGTCGGTTTGGGTTTTTTTTTAGTCGTCTTCTTTTCCTACACAGCCCCGAGGGAGCAGCTGAGGGAGAGCGTTGCTGCCCATCCACAGCTCCAGATGACACAGAGCGAGACAGGTTCAAACCAACGTCGCTCCAGCCCACCTAATTGTCCCGGAGCTAATAATAAAGCCTGCATCTGAATCGATTTACCACGGGTTTGTTTTGGAGGGAACAGGCGCTGGAAGAGGCAAACTCCCGAGAGTGACACTCACACTGAGTGACACTCTTGTGTTTGCTCTTCACTTTGAAGTGCTACTTTGCCTTCTAGGGGAAAATCATAAACAATTGAGTTCAGAGAGTGAATCAGGATGCATATGAATGTAAAAACGTGTTCCGGGATGAGATATACGGTACACCATCTGCTTGTGGCTTTTTAAAAGCACAACATGTCCCCACACAATGAAACATGTCTTTTAGATGGCTGCCAGTATTATTATTTTCATTTTTGGTTAATCTACTGATTATTTTCACGATTAATTGATTCAAAATGTGCAAGAAAAGCGGCAAATTCTTTCATTTAAGAAGCTGATTTTGACCTTTTTTGCTTTAAAAATGATAATACAATGAATTGATTATCAAGACAGTTGCAACAAATTTTTGTTCGATCAATTAATCGACTAATCGTGGCAGCTCTACAGGATATTTTTGCTTAAACTGGACATAATATTTTGTAAATCAGGACTTGAGGACTCTATTTAATGCACACAGCAAACGCTCACATTTTTCCATCCATCAGTCCCTTCACGCCACAGTTCTATATTCAGGCCCAGTTCTGTTGCTTTTGATCATCCTCAGAAGTACCGGAGAGACTACAATCTCTGGATTGGACAGGTTCTCTCTCTCACACACACACACACGCACGCACGCACGCACACACACACACACACACACAGGTTACAGACTCACTCATCTGTAAGAGAGGGATGTGAGCAAACGGACAGCTAAGCTGCAGGGGGAAGAAGAGGGAGACTATGCAGCAGCAGACGATATATGCTGTATATATGCACCAAAGCTTCCTACCACCAACATGTATTTCTTACTTTTACGTTTGACCAATTTTAAAACAATACAGGTTGACAAAATAAGAAGAATTCACTGTTTTATGTGAATTTTAGTTTGACAGAAAAGTCGAAAACATGTGCTCCTTAAAAACTCTTCAGTATAACAAATTGGCTGATATGTCATCTCATAAAGGAATAGTTATGCATTTTGGGAAATTTCCTTATTCCTGTCACATCTGCATGTTAGAGGTTACCAGCAGTTGGTTAGCTTAGCTTAGCATAAAGACTTGAAACAAAGGGAAACAGCTAGCCTGACTCTTACCAGCACCTCTCGTTGTACTTTAATGTACTTTAAATATCAAAGTAAAAGTACTCACTGCAGCATGTAAGCTGCTCTTTAACATTGCAGCCAGCTGCAGTATGGTAATACTTCTCATTTTATATACAGTTGGGTGTTATATTTCTAACAATATGGTATTTTATTTGCTTATTAAATGTTCTTAAAATCTCCATCTACAAAGTAACTGGAAATTATAGTTGTATAAGTATAATAAGTATAAAGTAGCATGAATTAGTACCTCATCTCAAAACTGTCTGCACGGCCAGACACCACTACAGGTGAGAGAAAAAAATGGGGTTTTTGGTTGTTTTGTTATCGTATTTAAAGCCAGCGTTAAGTTTGAACTTTGCACAAGAGCAGCCTTTCAAAATAACTGAATTTGTATGAATTTTACTTAAGAGTTTGATGACCTAAATGCTTGACTGAAGACTGAAATTTAGGGAAATAATTAATACTTCAGAGGCACTTTAAATGGTAACGATATAATATATAAACTGAATATAGAAATTATGGTATTTCCCTTTAGAACTTCTGATCGATTAACCTGTTTCCTCTTCCACATTATCTGCCTCATTCTGGCGCAGCTTTGTGAAGCTAACGTTCAGTGTCTACAGTGGAAAACGGCGAGATTACACAGTGGTTACACAATAACTTGGTCTATGCTGAGCTCAGGTGTTGATGTAACTGGGCTCAGATGTTTCCAACCCAATCCCCCAAACAAGCACACACATAAATACTCTCCTTCTGTTATATATATCTCCATGTATCTTCTCCAACATTGTGTTACATAAAACAGACCCACGTATTGTCCACTTTGACCCACATCTCCACCCGTCTCTTGCCTTCCCCTCCATTGCTCTTGCGTTTCAGCGGTGGATTTTGCCCTTTTCATGCTCACTGCTCCCCTTACTCCACAGTACAACATGGCTGGAGTGCTGCTGCTGCTGAGAGTGAGAGGACCTCAGGCTAAAGAGCAAAACAAATTCACTCTTACATAACGGGCTCTGCTGCTGAATTACACACTGGACAGGACAGGCCAGCTAGCCGAAATTAATAGGAAGAAAGGCGAGGTTACAGCTAATATATCTGTGTGGAATAAAAGCATAAACACCTTAAAGTGATTTACAATTTTTAATGATTTAAAGTAAGAGCAGTATGTAGCAGCAGACTTGAATATTTACAGGAATAGCTCCATATTTTGGGAAATGAGAAGCTTGTTAGATTACTACTCTCACATCTGGAGTCAGGAGGCGATTATCTTAGCTTAGCATAGACTGAAAGCAGGGGAATGTAGCTATAGCCTGGCTCTCTCCAAAGAGAACCAACAGCAAAAATGTAGAATAAAAAGGACAATTTTTATTCCGTCATTAATCGACTGAGCACTTCTGTGCTGCGTTAACCTCACGTTGAGGCCAAAACTCCAATAAGTCACTACTCCCAGCTGTTGTTTGTTAAGAAATTTAGCCTACAACTCTGTAGAACTACAAATTGTCTTAATGTACATTTTAAACAAGCAGGACGGAGCATGTCAGTAAGCTTTAAAGGAAATTTGGTAGGCTGTTACTTTTGGACAGAGCGAGGCGAGGAGTTTCCCCTTGTTTCTAGTCTTTGTGCTAAGCTAAGCTAACCAGCTGCTGGCTCTAGCTTCATGTTTAACGTGCAGATATGAGAGTGGTATTTATCTTCACATTTAGCTGTCTACCACAATGTGAATTAAGCCGATTGTCCAAAATGTCAAATTATTAATATTATTAATTTTAAGTATGGAGCTAGAGCTGAGAGGCAATTAGCGTAGCATACGCAGAGAAAAACAGCTAGTTTAGCTCTCTTGCCTCTCACCTCTGAAGCTCACTGATTAACACATATTATCTATTTAATTATCTATTTGATTAACTAACCATTTAATTGACCCGCATTTTCTACACTGAGAAAGATTTGTACAGTTAGATTTCCAAAATAATTACATTCTCCCTTTTGCAAAACTCAGATAATGTCATCTTTATCTTAATTGACAGTTAGTAATGAATAATGATGCCAATTTTCTAGAAAAGGGGAAAATGATCATTTATTGTCAAAGATCAGTGTCTGACATTTTAGGTATGACCTTTTTTATGGAGGCCACAAGCCAAAAAGGTTGTCGCAATTTTTCAACAGCACTGAAATTAGGTTTTAAAAAAAAGATATAACTGAAGGAAATAGAGAGGGAGTTATAATCAGACAGCCTACAGAAAAACAAATGGTTGTGTCCTTATCCAGATGATCTCATCTTTTTTTCTGGTGGGTTTGGAATGCAAGCCACCTCAGAAACACATCATGCTTTCTTTGGATTTAGTCTGACCATGTCTATTCAGAGTCTGAATGATGTAGCTGGCTGGCTGCAGAGAAGAGATATAACGCAGGGCTGCTGGCAATTTCCCTCAAGTTCCCAAAGTTATTCTAACATCAAAACTCACTTGTTACAGATAACAGGCAAATCGTGTAGGGCTCCCTGTGGCCACATGTGTGCCACAGATAGGGTTTTAGATAGTAGCTACTGGGATGAGCTCCATTCTGTTTTCGAGGAGAAGATAATTGGTATTATGATAAAGAGGGTTTTTAGGCCCCTGCAGGAGATCTTGAACCACAGTCTGCCAATGAATTAGTTGTAAATTATGCTCCTTGAATGTGATAGAGTTTTGGCGAATCTTATCTTGATATAGATTATTTTTTTCATTTTAATCTTGTTTGTATGTGCAGTTTTGGACTCATCTCTACTCTCTATGCTAACATGCTCGCAGTGACAATACAGGCATGCTAAGCAGATAAGGATTACCTTTTCTGCCATAAGTCCCCGGAGTCCCGAAAGATAATACCTTTTTTTTTTATAATGATCCATCTTTCATTCAACTGTTTCTTTTAATGGAAGGAAATGTTGTTTTTTCTCTTAATCAGATAATTTGTTAATTATTTTCTGATTAATGATAATGATTCTTTCTCTCGGGAATGACAGAAAAAGTTCCCACAGCCTTAAGGTGACATCTTCAAATCTTGTGCATATAAGATAAAAGAATATTATATTTTAGGATGTTTCCATGTTAGCAAGCTATTGCTAGTTAGCGTTAAAAGGTGTGATGTCTTCAAAATGCTTGTTTTTAAAGATACATGTAAATTTACAGTGATATAAAACAGTGAAAGTTAGCGAATCATTTGAGAAGATGGAACCAGCTAATGTTTGCTAATGTTTTAGGCTAACAACAACAATGTTTTTGATTGCTTTTCTCTTTATCACGTGATTATAGAGTGATTGCCATTCTAGCCACTCTGAGGGAGTATTTAGACACAAATGTGCTTTAAGCTAAATGCTAACATCAGCATGCTTACATGCTCATAATTATGATGCTAACAAGTATAGGCTAACATTTATCATGTTCATCATCTTAGTTTAAGATGTCAAAGTACAGCTGAAGCTGATGGTAATAGTTTTGCCAATTTCTTGGTCATAATTCGTATGAACTTTTGACTTCATGATGGTGCTGGTAAACCACAAATGTCAACCAGGAGGTGGCACTCAAGAAAGTCAACCATGTACCATAGTCACTAAGATTCATCCTCTGGAGACCATGACGGTTGGTGCCAATTTTTATGGTCATCCAATATTGACGAATGTGGTTGCCTTTCATTAAAACAGTAGAACAGAAACATGGTGTATTTATATCTTAAATAATATCTACATATTATTACCACACTTACAGTTGTAATTATATGTAACCTCAGAAATGGGTGATAATGGAGGGAAGACAGAAAACACGTATCTATCATTAAATTACAAAAAATGTGGCTCAGTCAAAGAAGAAGCGAAGGCGGTGGAATATTTTTCACGCATCAAATGTTGGCAGACATAAATGCATCACAGTGTGATATTCTCAGAGACCTGCTACTGCTGCGTCCCAGTGCCAGATTGATTGTGTTGAGGTTCTTGGAGAGCTCTGGGGAATCTGGGAAGCCACCATCAAACCATAACTGTGTCACAGAGAGGTCGACTAATAAATTGTTAAGATTATTACAGGGAGTTCCTCCAGAGTGTAGCCTATAGGAGGCTTCTGGAGGACGAGGAAGTGAAACGGTCTCACACACAGGGCTATCTTTCAACCTATATGTCAACCATAAAATGTTTCCCTGAATATATAACGACTTGTTTCGACTTGAGGTTGACTCCTCTGTGTGCAGAGTGCAAGACTGAATCTTTCATGAACCTTTCTATGATGAATTTCCTATTCAAGGCTCCACTTACATACAGTACACACAGTAGTGCATTAGTGCTTCCAGGAAATGTTGGTTATACAGAGTCAAATGGCTCCATAGGCATCAAACTGCCATTAAAATAGACAGCAAAGATGCAGCCGTCCTCTGTAGAGACTGAAACAATTAGCTATAAAATCATGAGCTGATCAACAGAAAATTTGTCATTTTATTCTTTTTTTAAAACAAAAATGACCCCCCCAAAAAATCAACATTTGCAGTTTCTTTAATATGAATATTCACTGCTTTGGACTCTGGGAAACTGGGACATTTTTTACTATTTTGTGACAGTTTATCGACTAAAAAATGAATCAATAATGTAAATAATGGTTAGTTGCAGCTCTCTGGTTTGCCAACAAGGAGGATAATGGCTGAGAAAGTCGTAATGAGACGATTAAAGGGGAACTCCTAAAATTTTAAACATCAAAGTGTTGGCGAGTTCTACTGCGTGCGTGAAAAAGTAACATAAAGCCTTTTGTGTCTCGAGACAAAGCTGCATGAAAGCTAACAAATTGCCTCAAATGATGTCACTTGGGTCGGCGTCAGTTGTGGCCGAAAACGTTTAAAATTTTAAATTAAAAGTAATCTGGGTATGTGGATTCAGAAAGACCTCTGTGTCCCGCTTCTCTTCTCTGCGTGAGACTAGCGACTCAAGACGCTACTAGCAAAACACACCTGAATCTCTGTTTGAACTGTCGAAAGCCAAGTTGCATTGTGGGTAATGCAGGCACTAGGTTTTGACAAGGAAGAAGAATGCGGTGAATAAAAAAAAGATATCTCTGGCTCTACTGCATCGATTTTGGTTTTCCAATTTGTTTTTTAAATATGACTTTATCTCTCAAACGTTGTCAGACATGCTGACAACCTTTAACAACTGCTGAGCACCTGGCAACACACACACACACACACACACACACACACACACACACACACACACACACACACACACACACACACACACA
>JBBPCS010015865.1:0-27368 GCA_037974645.1 Hollardia meadi | reverse complement strand
ATAGTTAATTTAAGATGGAGAAGTAGACAGAAAACAATAAATATGATTATAAATGTTTACAGGAAATGCTGTGGTGTCGCTAGGTGTCACAATTGACCAAATTATATGCTAAATGGCTGACGTGTTGTAGAATAGCCATTTGTTTTGCAATGTAGTAAATAAAAGTTTTGAAAATGTGGTGGCGCGTTGTGTCAAGTGTACATACATGATGAGAATAACAGCTCAGGGAAACGTCCGGCCCCCGGGCCCTTAGCTTTCTGAAAATGTGGCCCCCTGAACAATATAGTTGAATAGCCCTACTGTAGGGAATGCCAAGTGTAAATATCAGTGATTCTACAATGTTTAAACATATGAGGATGATTTCATGACATCATAACTAGTTTGGAGCCAATCATGGTCCAGTGTGCAACTTAAACCTCCAGCGCACATACAGTAAATTGAATGGACTTTTCAGTGTGAAATAAGTATTCACAGATGCTGGGTTTAAGGGAGAGGGAGTCATTGTGCTTATCTTTTTTAACAAGGCAAATGACACGTTTTTTTGTGTGGTAAAACCATCAGATAAAAAGTATTTTTCCAAGCTTAATTTATTTAAATATCTTAAAATATGTCCAGAGGACAGCTTTAATTAGTAATTAACTTAATAAAATCTTTACCATAGAGGTGGCAGATGATAAAATGCTCATATAAAGTTTTTGTTTCGTCTGCCGCTGTCAGTTATATTCAATTCAGTTGAATTCAATTTTATTTGTATAACGCTAAATCTCATCTCAATCTTATCTCAGGGTACTTTTCATAAAGGGCAGGTCTACACCATACTCTTTACAAAATTAAGTTATATGGTTTGTTTTACAAATGCGCCTTTAAAGAAATGACCCATTTTGTTCTTCATCTGAGCATCAAAACTGCTTTCTGTCATTCTTAAACGATCATTTTGACTCAGCATTACAATACTTGATATTACAAGCCTCAAATAATAAGCCATGTTTTATCAGCAGCTGTAATGTGCAACTCAACAAGAGATTATTTAAAATGAATTTATTGCTCATGAATACCACCAACAAGTTCAAATTATAAATAGGTTGCCCTGTTTGTCCTCTACAGTCTACTACAGTGATACCATGGGTCATTATTTACATATTTATTATCGGCTTCTTTTCAAAACAGGGTGCGATGATCTGTGCTCTGAGAGGTCAATTTAATTTTACACATGGCCACGCAAGTAAAGCTGTATAACTGCTGTATAAGATAAGTGCAGAAGCTGGTTCCCTGAGGTAAGAGCAACAAATGTTATTTGATTTTCTAAAATGTAATACTTAAGGTCATATCTTATTAGATCACATCATTGTTGTAAGGACAACCTGGGCCTGAGAATGGTGTTTTACTGCGTCTGCATGACATTTTCTGCTGCAGGGCAAGCTTGACAACTTCTTCATACTTCTTTGTATGACCTGATGTGTAATATGTTTAGTTTTGTAAAATCCCAGTGCAATAAATGTAACTCTCAAGCGTATTACTTTGAAAAACTTGTCTCCCTCTGCTGCATTAAAAAAAAAAAATCTGATTGCTTTTCATACTTTCAATCAACATAAATGTCACTTATTCCCGTACAAGAATAATTAAGGAAAAGGTAAGTTTTTGAGCAATGTGGATGAGTGATGCCTTCAAGCACAGCAGGGTCTCCTTAACTTCTGTGCGATGAGCTGGATGTGTTAAAATGTTGTACATAAAGACAAAACTTTCTCAGCGAGGTAATGTGGTGGAATGTAAGAGGATAGCAGCCGGGCTGGAAACTTTTTCATTAGTTTTTTGGTACCAATGAAGCATTAAGCTAATTGACATTTTGTTTTACTTGACTAAACTTAATCCAAGCTTCTCTCAACCCTAACCAACATTACTAAAACTTCATTATTACATGACAGTCAAAGCTATAATGAAATTTGTGGCACAGGAGCGTGTCCACTTTATCAGTTTGAGCTCGTTTATCATTGTTTCGTGAGACTGTGTCATCCAAGAAACAGGCAACAAAGTGAGACGGCCCAGATGTTTTCTGAGCTACAAAATGTTGCACCCGGTTAATACAACCATTCTGTTGCAGCTCCTTTGTTGCTGTTGCTCATTACACCTTCAATATATTGAGCAGATTCGCCTTCATTATGGGAAGAGCAAAGTCTAATTTCAGCTACAGAAAGCCATAACATCACTCAGGAATTAGTAGAGGGAGATGTGAAATGTGAGAAAACAAGGTTGCATGCACAACAAGCAAGGTTGAATTTTGTATTTTCAGAACACACCTGCAGAGATGACATGGTGTGAGGATACAAACATTCAAAAATAAAACAGCTATTTAATGAGACAAATACCTTTCTACTCACTTTTAATTAAAGGTGATAAATCTCTCAGTCTGTATACCAATATTTTTTTCCTCTTGTTGTAATGTGGGGGACATAATTCAACTACTTGTTAAGCCAATTTGCTCTTTACATTACGGCCACTGCCTTCAAACAAAGAACTGATCCACCGGTCAGTTTCAATCTTCACTACATATGCCCTCACTGCTGCCTCAGGCTGGCCCACATATTAAAAAAGCATAGGTTAAAGTGCATAATGAAACAAGAATGGTCTTTGTTGGAAAATTGTGGCCATATTGTGCACTACTGGGCAAAATGAATATGTTCACAAATGAAAAGGATAAGTCTGTCAATAAAAAAAACAAACAGTTGTGCAAACTTATTGAAAAGAAAACACCAAAACTATGCTGGCTATGATATTGATATCATGTGTTATGTTTTTTAATATGCAACATAATAATCGCTTATTTTCACTACAAGAGACAAAGGTTGTAATTGTCACTCCAGTCAGTTTCCTGCCTTATTTAATTTTATGATAAACAGACCTCTTGCTCCTTTATTTTTATGTTGTCTGATGCCCTTTATGTCCTAAATTTCCCATCAATAACATCCACCCGCCTATGTCCCTCCATCCTTTCCTCTTCCCCCCCCTGTCTAATCTCCTGTCTCTCCTCTGTAGCTCCTCTCTGGAGACACTTGGCAGGTCTATTACATCCTTGGCCTTGTCTGCCCCTAACACTACTAGGGGGGAAAAAAACAAAATAGAAGACTCCTTCAAATTTTGCCCCAGCTCCGCTAAGGCTAGTAGCTGGTCTGCAATAAATCTTTCATTTCTTTCACTGAGAGGCAGGAATGAGTTGCAGCCACTGGGAATCATGTGAATGTTCAGATGCATTATAATCAGCTCTCTGCTGAGGTTGGGGCAGAGAATATTCACTGTTGCTCTTAATCACTCCCAGAACTCCTCTGGTTCCTTTTTGACCAGTTTTTAATGAGCAGCCAGTGAATTTTGTAAAGAAATAAAATCACAAAGTATGCTTAGTTAAACAATGCAGGAAAATTTACAAGTAATCTTTTTTGTTTTCCAAACAAAGCACCTGTTTTGTAGAATGTAAGATAATCTCTTAACGCGTTTATGAGTTCTTTTCTCTTGTAAGAAGAAAACACAAAAGGGATCTGGATCAAGAGCAGCAACTCAGACATACAGCTGCTTAATTATGTGTTTTTTCCTTGTGCTGCCATAAAACTTCACATCCTTCATATGGTGATATACATCCAGTCAAAGCTTCGGCATCAGTTATAGTGACATGACTTGTGCTGTGATTTGTGACACGTCATTCTACACCTAGGGGGTGGCTTTGGCTCAGGAGGTAGAGCATTGACTGTAAAATTAGACTATAAGCCCTTTTTTACACAGAGATTGTGCAATATTGCCACAACGAAGACCCTCCTCTACGCCACATTTGTTTATTTACACTGAAAAACACAACGGTGTCATAATGCCGCCCCGATGTGTGATTTTAGATAGCAAGCTGGCGTTCCGCAGTTAAAAGAGGCGTGACAAGTCACACAGCAGTATCGTACCCTGGTGTGACGTTGTAAATGCAGCGCTTTATAAACAATGGAATAACATGACAATAACAATCATTTACCGTCCCCATTATGTGGTGGATGATCTCGTCCTCTGCTTGGAGGGTAAAGAGCTCCCGAACCTTGTGTTGTCTCCACAATTTATATAATAGGTTGTTTTTCTTCTTCTTTGAGTTATGCCTAGTTCACACTACATGATTGTTAGCCCGATTTTCCACTCGCCGACAAATTTTGGAGCTCGCCGACAAAAGCCCCAGATCGGAGCCAAATCGGTGTTCTGCAGCCAATCAGAGCGCAGGACACGGGCTGAGGCGGAAACCCGGAAGAGGAATACAACATCAACAAACATGGTGGAGAGCATGGAGAACATGACAAGGAAAGTTCAGCCGTCTACTTGGACTCAAGAAACTGAGCAAAGTTTGCTCGAACTTTGGCAGGAGCAAGCATGCCTCTTTGATGTTTCCAGTTTGCAGTGCCACAACCGACTCGAGAAAGAGAAGGCACTTGGAATCGTTTCTTGAAACCGGTGTCACGTGTCATTTCCCGTGTCACTTCACGCGTCCAGACCACACATACTAGTCGGGGGGTTTCTCCTGGTGAGAGATCATGTAGCGTGTGACCCCCTGTCACCAGTCAGTCGTGTAGTATGAACTCACAACGACTGCAAGACTCCCGATTACAAGAAAGCAAGTCGTGTAGTGTGCTGCTTTTAAATCTCCCGGTTGAGGGTCACACACGAACTATGTCGACAAAACATCACAGCCCTGTGTCTTGTTGTTCCGCCTCGCTGGCTCACAGACGTCGATTCGGCGCTTTTACCTACATGACTTCTAGTGTTACTGAGTGAGAATGAGCGACAGAAAGAAACACCTTCATATCGTTAGAGACATCAAACAGGGTAAAACAGAGTGAAAGGGAGGTAGACTTTGTGCTTCATCTGTAGAGTTAAAGTGTAGACATGATATTGATACAGACATCAATTAATCATCAGCTCCATCTAAACCTCTCCTGTAATAAGCAATCTGTCAAAGAAATGATCAAAGTGATGAAATTAGCCACAGAGGAAGGCAGAGATGAAGTGAGTATCCAATCTGTGACATGACGAATGTTTTCTCAAAAACATTCCCCTCAATCTCTGTTGTAATTTGAGCACCTGGTCGAATGATTAACAGATTCGAGATGGAATCCTTTCAACACAGAGTCACACGAGGTAGACCTCCACCCGTGGACGATGCTCCGAACCAACCACAAAACATCTTTTATTCAAGAAGCAATTTTTGCATCGTCTCCCATCTTTTATTTAAGATGAAAGACTGCGGCTTTTGGAAGTCAGTTGTGAGTAATGTGTGCCTGATGTGCTCAGACTTGATTTAAACGAGAGCACAAATTAAACTAACGCACGATCACACACCGGCTATTAAGGAAAAAGTACTTCAGCGTAGAGTTCAATAAAAAGATAGGCACAAAGCCAGTGTAATTCTCCTGATTTGATCTAAACGAGTAATTGAAGTAACAATTTATCACATTAACACAGATACATTTAAGATGTCAGAATAATTAGGATTGCTTTTCACACCACTAACCACGTCTCACTTTCAGATAAGTTCATTTTGCCTTTTTAAGTTTCACATTTCAGTGTATTCAGGGAATTGCAACACGTTTCCTTCAGCTGAGCTTCATTCTCTTGACAGAATGCCTCCAAATCAAACATAATGACACTTTGCAGCCTTTTGGCCACCAGAGGGTATCACAAATGAGAGCTTCATAAAAAGGTTATCTGTCTCTGGATTTTATATCATGAGGGCATCATTAAGTTTGAGCCTCAGTGGAGACTATCCTAAAATAAAAACATAATATGGAAAATCCTTAAAAGAGTAATGTAGATGTTTTGTGCAAAAAGGCAGTAAAAAAAATTGGAGCATCTCTATGGGGACATGGGGAACAGATGAAGGGGAGTAATGAAAATCTAACTGTTGAGAAACCTTACAAAGAGAGACGGAATAAGGTCTAATAATAAACATTATGACCATTTGGAGTGACCTATACACATGATGTGCACATATTTTAGCAGAAAAATAAGGTGTAGTCTTCATATTAGACACTAGTGGAGCTCATCATGTGTCAATTATATAGGCTCAATATATTTTAGGTCCCACTATACAATATTTTAAACAGTTTTATATGGAATATAGTTTTGTTGTTTTCACTTATGGTTTCATTTTATTGGTATTTTCTTTGTTTCAGCTTTGGATGATTGGCTGATTAGGATGGGGGGAGGACTGTAACTGCCCTTGAACCTAAAATATGTCAGTGACATCTGTTATAAAATATTAATTGCAGCTATATTATCACTTTTGGATTTGTTAAGACACAGTGACAATCAATCTTGAACTCAAAACCTGTAGTGCGCAGTAGCCTTTTTAAAAAAAAAAAAAAAAAAAGATAGCCTACATGACTGTAATTAGCAAAAAGCCCAAATATATTAGCCAAAAACTCCTTTTCCCAACACATACAATCAACGTTACTCCACAGAAACTTCAGACCTCATTAAAACGTTTAAAATTTTTTGTTTTAAAAAGTCACAAGTTCCCCACAGAAAATATAGCCTAGCAAATACGCTCTAAATCGACAGAGGTCCTACACAGCAATAAAACTTGTTTTTTCAACCCCCCTTTTAAAGCGTTTAAATCACTTACCTCTCCCGGCAGAGCTGCTCAGTCAGGTCCGCTCTCCTTTCAGGAACACCGGGCGACAAACTGCCCGTCAGGCTGTAGCATCCCGGCTAACAATGTACGGCCGAACCTGCCGCCTTGACCTCGGTCACTCGGTCGGTGTATGGTCCACACACAAACACTCATTAAGCCACCGCTCCTCCGTAATACAGTCCCCCTCCTCTCTCGTGTCGGTAGAGCCGGGGGTCAGAGCGGCGGGAGTCTGACAGGCAGCCGCGGAGGAGGAGGAGAAGGAGGAGGAGGATGGTAAGAGTTGGAGGAGTGGAAGGGAGTAGGAGAAGGAGGGCGGAGGGGTCACGCAGATTTTCACGCGGTTGTTTATATACTTCGCCAGGGCAGAGCTGCTCTCGCGGCAGAAATACTGTAATGCTATTGGCTGAGATGAAAATTAGGGCGCAAGGAGCCGAAGAGTAAAGACACTTATTTTCAGGAACTATTTCTTCAACAGACATCGATTAATCGGTGTGTTTGAAATTCTGCTGCCATGTCCAAAAACAAACAAACAAACAAGAAAACAAAACAGAATAACGCGCTAAAAATACAGGACTTCCCTTTAAGTTTCCAGGAAAGAACCTTGTAATTTAGCACTAATTAAAAATGGAGACAGTGTTTAAATATGCTAGTACACTTTCAATTACAGATAATGTAACCTTGAGCAGTGGGTCTACAAGAACCCCTGAACAGACACATTAGACCACCACGGACCCCCATTTGATAACATTTTGTTTCCCATCTTATAACAAATTAGAGTAGTCTTATATTTTGTCGTTATGTTACTTATAGATGGAATTATAGTGAAAATAAATGAATCCTTTTCTTTTTGTTTTTTGCAGTGGAACTTCCCTGGACCCCACTATGAGAACCACTGACCTAGAGAAATAGTTCAAATATCCAAATATATATTTAAAAAGTACTCAATCACATTAAAAACTACTAAATTAAAGTGATCAGCAGCTGTGGAGTGATACTTGTGTACATTTACTCATGTACTGAACTGAAGCAGGCCTACAATTTAAAGAAAAATAGCTCCACGTCCACCAGCGGTAACATGCAAATGATCTGATCAGTCATAGATCAGTGATAATAATAATCTAACTGAGAAGGGCCATTTGCTGCAGAATGAATAATTTCACTTTTAATACTCAAAGTACTATCAAGTACATTTATAAAAACTGGTATAAAGAATCTAAATACTTCTTCCACCACTGGTGATCAATTACAAAGAGTGACGTGGACGAGCACACTGACATGGAATGAAGAGGAGCGAAGGCCATAACTTTGAGTTATTATTTCGATGAACTGACAAGTCATTTCTATTAGTAGCAAATGTAGGTAGTAAAAAGAATGCAGTGCGTGCCCTCATTGGAGGGCACTCACTGCATTCTTTTTACCATTTTTTTTGCCTCCTCACATCCACCACTGTCAAGAAGTTTCGGTGTTCCAGTCAGCACCTCAAAATGAACTGAACGATTCATAAAGCTTCTCTTATACATCTCATATACAATGTATTTATGAGGAGCGGTTTTATGACAAATTCATTTTCTTCAGCAAGTGAACTTTTAAAAAGTGAAGCAATGAGAAGAACACTTTCAAAATGTACAATTCCCGTCTGATATTAACACTCTGATGCAATGCTGGGACACGTGCTGTCAGTTTTTCATTCACTGTGATGGATTACCTTTAATGGCAATATAATAATTTAAAAAAAAAGTTTTTATACCATTTGGTGTGGTACAGGAATAAATGAGTTCATACGACAAAATTGATTTACAGACATGCAGAAAAACTGTCACAACTACCCATAAATGATCAAAAGAGATCACAGTGGCACCGTCCCTTAGGTTGGCCATGCTTGCCATCTCTGACAGCTGAGGCCGGAGGGAAAATCTGTGTGAAAGAAGAAACTCTGATCAAAATATAAATATACAAATGATCTTCAAAAAGAGAACAAAGCGTGGGACGCTATTAGTGAGGATGAACAGGGAATGACAGCTGGACTACATAAACAAATCTGATGAAAACGCTGTCACTTTTAGTTACATGAAGTCAGTTTGGGCTTCTTTTGTTTGCCTTTATTTTGACAGGGACAGCTGAAGAGCAGACAGGAAAGGGGGTAGAGAGAGAGAGAGAGAGAGAGAGAGAGAGAGAGAGAGAGAGAGAGCGAGCGAGACATGCAGCAAAGGGCCACTGGGAGTCAAACCGGTGGCCACTGCAGAGCAACTCATTTGTCCTGATAAACTGGAGTAAAACTGAGAAATAACAGTCAATTTGTTTTGCTGTTGCGCTTCTCCACTACGTTTCACAGGTAAATATTGAACTTTTTACTGCCCTATACTTTTTCTAAAGCTTTTCTTTGCAGCCAGATTGTTAATGCAAAATTAAATCAACAAATAATTGATGTATTATTACAGGTTTAAGCCGTTTAAGCGATTTGTGATAAAAACAGAGGGTGTTTTGAAACGTCCCGGCTCAATGCAACCAGAACCTCCAACCATAGCCTCAGAAGGCGAAACATTAGCTTGTAAGTCTGGGTTGTTCGGTCCGTGTTCATGTGAGTTAACCTGGGACTGTGAGTTCCCCTGAGGCTGGGAGTTGCCCTCCATCCTACCTGTAGGTATCTCAGTTGCATTAGTATCATTCTCAGTTGCAATTCTAGGATTTTTTTTTTGTGGCGGTCCTGTAAAATATGATATGCTGCTCTGAACCCTTTTCATTTTCCTCAGCTAGCTAGCTATAGTTTTCGCGCTTAAATATTACATAAATATTTGTGCTTGGTGACATTCTGAATGGATCAAGGCTAATGGAACCTGGATCATTAGGTAAATTGGCCGCAATTAGAGTGCGGCTCGGGCCGCATTTTTCTGACCGAACCCGAGACAGTAGTAACAGAGCCCGGCCCGACAGGCTTTCTGATTGTTGATGTCCGAGCCCGACGCAGTTTGTTACCTGACATGCAGTCATTGTTATCTTAGATACAGTTTGTCTGTTTACTCCGATTACATATGGACAGTGTAAAAATGACCGTCAAAAGGCTGCTGCTACGTATGCACACACACGCGCGCACAGCACACGTAGACTTCACAAAACCAACTGCTCCTTTATCATCCGCACTTACGACTGAACCGAAATGTCTCCATACCGTCGACTTTCCTGCGTGGTTTTCGGCAGTTTTAAACTTTCCTTGTGAAAAGTTTTGTTTGACGTCCTCCATTCTCCCTGGTTTAGGCTGAATATTTCCCCAGGTCTGCCTCAATGTAACAAACAGCCTGTGTTGCGTTCATGCGTTGTCACGTAAATAACAGACCCCAGCACTGAATAGGCCGTAGCACAACACAGCAGCATGTCAGGTAGCCCGAACCCGAGCCGAACCTGAACATGACGTCTAAATTCTTATCCCAACCCGGCCCGGTCCCGTCGGGCTCGGGTCGGGTATCCACACTCTAGCCACAATGTCATCTGTTGTCTCACGAACGCGAGCGCTGACAGTGGGTGGTCCATTTCGGATTTTATCGTTCTAACGCACTATAGACTGTTCACGTTACAGTGCTTTACTTAGTTTTAAATACTTCTATTTTAGGTATTTCATATGGTCTATTGGTGAAGTAGCATTGATCACTTTGTCCCCACCGGGGATAAAAATAATTCAGCAGAGGTAGGGATGTATAGACCCACGCATCCACCCCCGGCAAATTGCACCCTGGCTTTAAGTACCCAGCGGTATATAAAATAGTTGAAATTCGCTCCTTTTCTAGCTGCAACATTAAAGTGATGTACACATTAATGCATCAATAATTATAATACAATAAAATATATCTTTGTGAAGTTGACACTTCAGCATATTGAGTACTTAAATCATATTTTGACGCCAACATTTCTGTAAAAATTAGACTGCATGACTATTTGTGAGTATTTGTTCATATTGTGAGACAAACGATTCTAAAAAATAATCTACTTTGGATGAAAATAGAATACACATTTCTTTTCCTTTAAACATATCAAATATGTTTAATATGCATTGCAGGATTTTGTATTTTCATTTAAAAAACCCCCATCATTTTAGATGCTCCACTCCTGCCAATCTATCACAAACGGGACTTCAATAAGAGCCAGAGTCCTTCCATTCAGGCAGCACACGACTCAAACACCTCCAGCCAGCAGGTTTCCCTCGTTTTAATTTTCCAGAACATCTGAACCTTCGAGGGGGAAAAAAAATATTTCACCTCTCAGGCGCTCAATACATCAGTTGAACCTTTGATTGAACTAATCCAGGTTATGCATAAGGTCAGTCTATTCATCAACACTACACTGGAATTAGAATGTGGATAACCTTTCACTTTCTTTGTTTACATCACACAGTCTCTGCATGACAATGTTGAAGTGGTTAAGGAAATAAATTGCATTGAGTTTCAGTTCTTTGTTTCATGTTTCAGTGCTAATTGAAAAGCATACAACGTTAGAAATGTTCATGTTTTATTAACTTGCAACACTCAGAGAAGACTTTTTTTTTTTTACAGTGACCAACACAAAAACAACCTTTAAAGTAAAAAACAAGATCTCTACAAAAGTGATCTAAATCATATAAAACACAAAATACTTTCTTTTTTTTTGCATTAGTATTAAACCCCTCCAAGTGAGTACTGTAGGAAGTAAAGGTGACAAGAAAGGAGGGAAAACAAACTATCAGAGGGAATTAAAATCTGAAGTCGTATAATTAAAGATCTATCAGTTGAAGACGCCCAGTACTGTGTGCCGGCGATAATGAGGATTTAAACTACAAGGTCAAACAATGTTTGGCTATCTTTGCAGTCAAGCCAGGTCATTGCTAAGATTCCCAGAAGATATATAAATGCTAAAACAAAGAATAAATCCGAGTAGAAGAGATCAAGGCGACAAGATTAAGGCGTACCCTCGACAGTGTGCACCTGTCAGATGGGACAATGTGAAACCAGCCCTTCTTCTCTGCCTTTTTGAAGACAGATATGCATTTACATGAAATATGACATCGTATCAAGATAATGCAGTTAGAAGCTGTAAACTCTTCTTCCAGGCCAAAATGGATTTGACCTTGGACTCTCCCTTTATAAGCAAATCAGTGCCTGACACAAGGTTGCCAGAAGTGGTATTAACATGCCTCATAAGTTGGTACGTGCTTGAATTTACAAAACACAAGAGGTACAATAAAACAGTCTGATCCTTGGCTTCTTTAAAAATGCATTGCAGACCTTTTCATCCATCTTTCCTGCAGCCGCTCTCTCCTGTGACCACCCCCTCCTTCCCATGTCTCTCGTCCACATTCCATTTTTCTAATCCCCTTGACCGAAGAGCTGAAGACCCAGTGGCTTCGGGGCGCAAAGCGGGATGAGAAGTAAATTAGAGGGAGGAGAGAGGGCTCAAGATGAGAGAAGGAATGAAAAGAAAGAGTGTCTCTTGAGCTACAATCACAGAGAGGAAAGAACAGGAAGGAGGGAGGGGAGCAGCCGAGACAAGTTGGTGAATAAAAATGAAAACAATACCTTTAAATAAAAATCTAGTTTTTATTTAGACAAAATAATTACTATTAATAAAAAAAAGTTTAAGATGGAGCGTTAAACAAGCTTTTTCAACAAGCAGACGATGAGCCCGACGTCACCTTGTGTCTTAAGTGAGCATTTTGTAAATCTTGATCGTCACACCTGTCGAGCCAGTCCACCTCTTGCAATATTAATTCTCCAACATGAATCAAATCAAAACACAAACTCAGATTTATGAAACCTTAGCAACACCTAGAAATCCATCAATTTACCACTCATGGCATTTAATTAAATAACAAAAGAGGAAAAACAAACAGTCCCACAGCATTCATTTCATCGTTTTCATTTGTTGTGCTGATTTTTTTTGTTTTTTTACATTTGGTAGTTGCAACCTTAAATAAATCGCACTTTTCACCCGACTTTGGGCTGGTCTCATTATGGTCTGCCCGCGTACACAAGTCAAGAGTCTTATCAGTGCCGCTGGCAGTCAGCACAGGGTGATAACTGATTCCCAGACACAGCCTGAGGTAGCCGCGGTGAGCAGCAGCAAGCTGCAGCATGGGAGGCGAGAGATTCAAACAAGTCCTGAATCAGAGAGTCGGCTTTGTTCTTAAAACCAGAGTGACTGAGCAGCACACTTGTGATGAAGACGTTACTTTCCGGCCAAGCAAAGAACAAACAACTTTCAAATAAAAAGCTAATAATAAGTTTAAATCCAATACTAACATTAACCTCAACAGACCCAATTTAAATAGTATTTCCCCCCCAACTTGGCCCAAAGGTGGGAACAACTGAAGACATTTCAATAATAGCATGTATAAAATCAATGTAAAGGCATGACTGAACGGTTTATTGCTTTTATGTAAGCGAAGTGGTGAATCTGAAAAAGAAAATTTAAAAAGTGTGTGTATGACTTTATCCATAGCTTCTTGTTCAGGTTATGACGCGTGAGTGTGTCTGCTCACACCGGTGTGTGTGTGTACATACAGAGGACTGTTCAGGGGACCACAGTGTAGGGTTGATAGGGCAGCATCTTTTGTCGTTCATTGATTGCGTAAATCCATGCGGGTTTGACAAAGTTCAGATTGCTGTTCTCCATCAGCGCCTGTGGCAGAAGTGAGAGTGAAAGCGAGAGGCCATGAGAGGTCGTGAAATGGACAGGTAGGATGAGGTACAGAGCCTTTGAAAAACCGAAAGCTCGGATTGCACGACCAAAACTGCTTATCCAAATGCTAACAGGGCCCTCAAATGGGAAGGCTTAAACTCTCAGGTCTAATGTGCTTCAATGCTTTTATTTGAAATAACCTGCAAAGTGATAAGTGCTTACCGCTTGAAAGAAAATGGCTAAGAAGTGTCTGTGCTGGTAGTGTTTGGTGTGACAAGCTCTAAGGATGTTTGGGGTTTTTTTCCCCCTCCTGTTTGACTTTTATCAGCTGTGCACTTTGTATAACTGAGGATCAACTAACCTGATGCAATTACCTTCACCATGTGTTCGTCTGTGGGGGCGAAAAACAAAGGCATGCATGCGCACATGCTCATATCCACATCAATGTTTTCAGAACTTGTGTTAGACATCATCATGTGGCTGCAAAAGAAATGTAACACCAAAGGGAGAGAGAGGAAAGGACTCAACTCACGTCCTCAAAGGAGTCGTGCCACCCTTCACTGGTCACCACAAACTGCACCTTCTCTGTCATGTAGTCCTCAATCACTCTAGAATAAACACAGCATTGTTTTCTTTTTTATACAAACATTTAACTGCAAAGAATTGCTTTTCGTGTTAAATCTTTTTTATTTTTTTACTGTGAATTACCATGAATGATTAAAGTTGTAATGTGTTACTTCTAATGGTCTGTCTCACCCGTTAAAGGCAACGATGTATCTCAACAGTAGGCGCCTCTCGTTGTTCGGGAATTTACCATAGAGGAAAAAGTGCTTGCCGCTCAGGAAGTCTGAAGGACATGAGAAAGGAGGAAAAGAGTGCAGGTGTTGACTTTACAATATATAGCGGGAGTAAATAAAGGCGGGTTTCGATAAAGGGGAGAAAGGAGCAAAGCAAGAAAACAGAAAAATGATACACACTTTGCTGTGTTTTGTGTGACGTTCCTGAAAGACAGATAGCTGCCCAATTACTTTCTGTCAGTGTTTGCAATGTCTGACGAGGAAAAACAGAGACAAGAGACGGGAGGACGCAGAGATAAGAACAGACGTACCTGGCAGCTCAGGGATTGGATGGTCCTTTTCAGCCTCAGTGTCTGTGTTTTCATCTGTCGACCCCCCGTATGGATCTTCCTCTTTCACCATCTTCGTTTCTGCTGCTGCTTTCTTCCGACTGCTCTGGTTCTCCACCCTATTACAAGGACAAAAAAGCCCTTATATCTTTTATGCTACATGGTCCCATACCTGCCCCTCAAATGAAGAAGCCTCTCGGCTTGTCGCCTTGGAGCTGAATTCAAGAATTCAAGCCAAGACTATATTGCACTGTCGCCTCTCTATATAGCCATCAGCTCCAAGCCTTAAATGAATTCCTTTTAAAGCTTTGCTGCTGTTACAGTGCGATCATGGCCAAACACAACCGTTATCTACTTAAGCATGAGTGCAACAGTAGTTCTTTTAAAAACGAGTTTGTCCAAGTTCTAAAGTTCAATATTTCAGTACGAATACACCCATAATTACCATTCCCTCTGCAACTAAGTGATGATGTTCAAAGTGGTGATCATCTCTTTTATATCAGCGAGCTTTTTCAGAGATTATGTGAGGGAAAACCAGGACAGTGGCTTTAGATTTGGGCTTTGAAAGAAATTTTGGCATTGAAATCAAAACCTGCACTGAAAAAGGAAACATTGGCATTGAAACACTTCTAGAGAGGGATAAAAAAAGCATATTTTGTTTTCATTTCGAATCGATTTGAATGATTGTCATGGCCAAAAGAATCCACGATAACATTACTGATATTTAAAAAAAAATGCTTTCAGTCAAATTCATCTTTAACTTTGTTTATTGTGTGTGTCGTCTCTTTTTTTTTAATACTCAAAATACAAAACACTAGCAAATTAAGAAAACATCTTCATCAGTTTGACAACGTGCCCTGCAAACACTCACAACACTGACGACAACGGATATTGATGTTTCTAGGGGACACTAAAAAGTGATCAAATGGAAGTTTTTTCTCTTTATTTTAATGTCGCGATGGCTCGGTGTGTTTTTCATGGTATTATTTGAACTGGCAGGCTAATCAGAAAAATGCAATGGCCAGGTTAACAACAGATATCTGCCACCAGCTAATATCTGACTCAATATTCAAATAAAGAGGGAAAAAAACTGTCCATCACTTTTCAGTGTCCCTTAGAAACATCCACACTCGCTGTCATCTGTGCTACTTGCAGCGTGTTTCTCTGTTTGGTTGTGTTGTGCGTGTTTGCAGCGCTCGTGTTGTCCAATGGATGACGATGTTTTCTTATTTTCCTAGAAGGTTTGTCTATTTGCACGTGTTTTCCTAAGTTGCAGTGCGTCGAGCTCTCTCAGCCACCGTAGGACAGAGATTCTGCAACCATAGCTGTACAAAAAGGAACAATTGCACTTAATTAGTGGGAATGCCACAGCTCTCTATATAGCTTCTCTGTGGGTTTGTTAATAAAAACACGTCCAACATTAAATTGTTACTTTGGTGAGTAAACAGTTCCTTTCAGAACAACCTTCAAAACAACCAATGCCATCCATTATTATCCATTATTATCCTTTGCAGGGTCGCGGGGGGCTGGAGCCTACCCCAGCTGACAACCATTCACCCTGTCGTTCACACCTACAGGCAATTGAGAGTAAACAATTAACCCAACATGCATGTCTTATTTTGGGGGGGGCGGGGGGGGGGGGCTATTTTACTAGTGAAGCAGAGATGGCGTCAACAACCATCGATGTCACAATCACAATCGTTGACATCGTTTTGTTTACCTCTGCAGCTCGTCCTCTGTGTCCACAGCAGAATCATCATCACCGCCTGTGAAAGGAAGCGTTTATTCATTAATGTGGTAAAAATTAACCTAAAAAAAAACCGGACCTGTCTGACTTATTTTACTGCTAGAAAAGGCTTTGTAGAAGAACTTCATCAGTGCGAAACATAAATATGACACTCATATGTCAAAGAATTAAAACCGCTTTAAATTTCTGCTCATTCTGGGTAGAGATGAATCTTTTTATTGTGTGCCTGGTGAATCCACATTTCTATGAAACATTTCAGCCGTTTGAAAAGGAAGTAACCTTGTTGGTAACGCTTCCATTACCACACAATCCTGCGCTGTCGAGCGGGGAAGAAGCTCCAATTAAAACGCCGTCACTCTATGTTTGGTGGGTCAGTGTTTGTTGCGTGTCCTCACTGATACACCCTGGCACTTTACTTCTGGCCTCACATTAACATAGAAATGAGAATCATGCACAAGTCCCTTCACAGTGAATACGTCTTGCCTTCATTCTTGCTTCTCCATCTTCAAACAGTGCCTATAGTCTTGTGCTTTGCATGGTGGCATTATAAACTCATCCATTTACAAGTGCTTCATAAAGGTGATCCCTTTTGTCTAATCCCTGGGCTCTCGCGTCCACCCCTTGGTCCCTCTCAATTCATTCAGTCCTCTTCAGCTCCAGTGCCCCCCACACCCTCCCTCCCTCTTTACTTATTTTAGCAAATAGAATGAATCACTTCCCGTGAGTCACAGCAAATTACTATTCAGCTCTTAGATCTTTACAACACAGATAAGTAGGGAAATATACATTATTGCATTCATCTTCGGCTCTAATTTTCAGATATATTTAATTTCCTCCTGAGAAATGGTGTTTTATTGTCTTATCTAATTCATTCTCATTGGAATGTATTCGTGGTGGCTGACCCTGAGCCAGCGAAGAGGTAAAGTGTTATCTGTTTTAGTATGCAAATTGAATAAATAGAGAGAAAATAAGACTGATTTCCGAACACAAACGAAAGGGAAATTAATTTTTTTTTAAAGGAAGAGAATTTTTCTGCTACAGATCTTATGTTGCTACTTTATTATTATCTGCTGCCCCACAATATTAACTTAAAGCCAACTAAATTATTATAACACTGACAGCCTACAGCCATTTTAGGGAATCTGCAAGCTGGTTTTTAGGCACTTTGAACTAAATACTAATCAGCTTAAGGGCTGCCACTAACAGTTGTTTTCAGTATGTATTAATCTTATTTTCACAATGAATCAATCAGGTTTTTAGTCTATAAAATGTCCAAAAATCGTGAAAAAATTCTCATCACAATTTCTCAGGGCACAAAGTGACATGTTCATATTGCCTCTCTTGTCAAACCAACAGTCCAAAACCCCAGGACTCTACATTTATTATTGTTAATGACAAAGAAACTCAGCAAAAGAAAGCGCAACCAGCAAAGTTTTTGACACTTTGCTTGAAAAATTACTGAAACGATGAATCAGTTGTCATAATAGTTGGCAAATAGTTTTCTGTTGATCGACTAATCGATTAAACAACTAATGGTGGCAGCTCTAATCAGCAGATGGGACATGGGCCAGACTAAAAAATTAACGTACACATCAAGTAAACGTAGGCACTTCTTGCCACCATGATGTACGTTCAAGTATTTATTTTTCTAATAATGTGGTTTTAACTTTATTTGATACTATAAAAAGGGGATGAAACATTATGATTGAAAGCTGATTGAACGAGTGTGCTCGCTCCACTGACCGATCACTGCTGCGCAGACTCTGTTTCCATATGACCTCACCAGTACCAGATGGGAGGGCTCATATCCTGGATATTTACCTCCGCCAAGGAGGTTATGTTTTCACCCCTGTCTGTTGGTGGGTTGGTTGGTTTGGTACCATACACCCTGGTGAAATGTCAAGTCTAGTCTGGACAACACATTTCTGTGCAAAATGTACAGAAATCAATCCAATGATTGTTGAGAACTGATTACTGAAGATCAGTGTCTCTCTTCAGATGTAAAACAAACGCCTAGTGGTGGTGAGTATGGAGAGATTACAGTATATTATGTATAAATTATGTATGAAGGATCAATGTGATCCACTAAAGCTCAGGCACATTATGCTACCCCCGCCTCCCCCCCAGCCTCTACCCAGTCTTTTATACGTTACTGTCGTACAGACTGCACCTCTAGCCATTATTTGTATACCGGCTTTTTATGGAATACATAAGCTGGCCTCCATGACTTACAAGAAATCACTTGTTTCAAAACAGGAGAAATTAATTATCTGATTTCTTTTGGTTCCGTTCCACTCACACTGTATCTGGACCATAAGTACCTCTATGGTGTTGGCTGTCACTCTTCCATTTCCTCTTTTCCACCTTTTCAACAGGCCAACTGCCCACTTCTTCCTTTATCTTGTCTGTCTGTCTCGGGGGAACTTCAGCTAAACATCTATTTAAAAACACTGAAGACTGAAGACTTTGTAAGGCCGTCACCCAGTAGCTACTTTTCAGAAAAACAATGTGCTTTCGCTTTTATCCCAACAACAGCTTCTGTAGTACACAAAGAAGGAAAGAGAAGTGTGGAGTCATTGAAGCGGCAAGCTGATGTTGACTGAATCTTAAACAAAACATCGAGTTAAATTTAAATTACAGTTTTTCAGTGTTAATACAAGGTATTAGAGGGACAGTTTAGTCCAGAATTACACATTTTTGCCTTTGGCTTGTAGTTCTATTTATCCATCTAGGTTGTTTGGTGTGAGTTGCTCAGTTTTGGAGATATTGGCTGTAGAAATTTCTGCCTTTTCTCAAATATAACGTAACTAGATTGCAACCCAAAACAACACAAAAAAAAACTTAACAGCAATGTCTCTTTCCAGAAGTCATGACCCAGCTACTAAAGATAATCTGCAGACCTTGTTGTGAGCAATTAATGTAGGAACTATTTTCTTTCTGTATCACAGCGCAGAAGGAACTGTGCATCTACTCATGAATCAGAAGCTAGCTAACTTTTCAGCCAAGGACGACGCCATTAATGTCAACATCCTGCCCGATCATTAGCATGAGCCTTTCGCCATGAATAGGTGTATGTTTCCTTCTGGGCCATGATACTGTGCAGTTAGGTAGAAACTGCTTGTAACAAGGTCTGTGGATTATCTTGAGTAACCGGGTCATGATTTCTGAAAAGAGACACTGCATGTAAAAATATTTTATTGCCGCTTTGAGCACAAGACAAGCACAATCTAGTTCCAAACCTGGTTCATCCACATCAGTGGAGCCAGCATACTCATCATCTTCCTTCCTCATTTCTTGTGTCTTTTTGGGGGTCACTTGTCTCTCCTGCTTCTGCGGAGGCTGCAAGAAGAGCATGGACAGAGCGTTAAAACTGACTGTTCACGTTTTTTGCCTTTTTCATTTTTTGAGAGACGGCTGAAGGGCGGACAGGAAAGGGGGCAGAGAGAGGGGACGGCATTCAGCAAAGGGCCGCAGGCAGGAGCCGAACCGGCGGCCGCTGCAGAGGACTGATAGCCTCCATATATGGGGCGCCTGCTCTACCAACTGAGCCACTGGGCGCCCCCATCAGGTCATTTTTTTATAGGCTCACTCAAAATAACAAATTTACCTTTGTGTTCATTTCCTCTTCGCTCTGGTCGTCCACCTCCATTTCACTGTCTGAGCTTGACTCTGCTCCATCCATCAAATACCTGGAGGAAGATAAACAGGGATGAAGAAAATGTGTCAGGATGATTAAAGGCCAGAGGCAAAAAAAACAAACAAACGCCTGCACAATATATCTCGCTCCCAATCAGCCTCACTTGTACAATAGAGGAATGACAGCAAGGTTCAGAGTGAAGGTAATATTTTTCACCAGACATTTTATGTCTTGATGTTTAAATTACCACAGCCTGTATATTAAATACTTGCTGGGAGAAAAGTCCAGAACAACCCAATCATAAATTATGCTTTGTTGCAGTACTGACCCAACACCTTTGTCTTGTTTCGCAGTCACTCTCAGTTATCAGTGGCTCATCTTAACCCATCAGCGAATTGAAATCATGCAGTCAGACTGAATGCTGCCCCCACTACCAATAGTGCAATGGTGGCAACTGTCACCTGACTTTAATATCTTATATAAAGAGGCCACTGCGAGGAGGGTCGGGAAACAATATAAATCTTTTTTTAAAGCAATGTTGGGCAAAAAAACAAACAATTGACTGTAAAATAAAGACGGACAACATGAGAGCTGCCCAAAAGATGTTAATCGCGCCCTGGTGGCTGGCTGCAGTATTGGTGATAATACCAACCCCCACCAGGTGTGAGGAGGTAAGAAAGTAGGTAAGAAAAACGAAGGCAAACACTGACATCCAAACACACTGCAGATGGACAGAGGAGTTTTAATTAATTAATTAGCTTGTGGTCGGTTGGACAGGAGATTGCATTACAGGTGTCAGTAAAATCTAGTGAGATATTGACCACTTTAGAGCGTAAGGTAGGATCCTAAGTCGAAAATGTAGAAGATCTTTACCTATTTGTTTATTACCTCCGCCAAGGAGGTTATATTTTCACCCGTGTTCGTTTGTTGGTTGGTTGGTTTGTTTGGTTGTCACCAGGGTTACGGAAAAACTACTGCATGGATTTCCACGAAACTTGGTGGAAAGATGGAGCATGGGCCAAGGAAGAACCCATTAAATTTTGGCGTGTATCCGGATAAAGGGGCGGATACAGGAATTTTTTTTCTTTTAAGTTCTGCTAAAGGTAAACGTATGCACTTACATATCAAGCAGCATACCTCTTGCCAAGGTTACACAATCCATTCAAGTCGTTATTTAAAAAATGTGGTTCATTATTATTATTATTATTATTATTATTATTTGTCTTCATTTCCTCATTTCCTGTTCGGTTTTTGATTGTGTTTTTTCTTCCATGCGTGAAATTAGTATCATTATATTTATGGTTTATGTGATTGGTCAGTGTTGTTATCACTAGGCGGTAAGGCAGTTCAAAGCACAGACTATGAAGAGAAACGCAGCACAAAATTACACAGGACACAACTATAATTTAGGCTAACTAGGTCCAAAACTAATTATTATTTATCATTATTGATTTGTCTATTGATTTTTTCTTTGATTAATTGTTTAATCTACAAAATGTCAATAATAGTTAAAAAATGGCCATCACGTGCTGATAGAGGTGAAATGTTCAAATTGCACTCAATCAACTTTGGAAATGGACTTTCAAAACCGTGGTCACGAGGATTAAAACAAGAAATATTTGGGAGCCGGAAAAGTTGCCCAGGAGGAAATTGAATAATGTATTGAATTAAGTATTATATGAATGGAAACTGAAACTGAAATCAGACATGGTGCCTGAGACCTTTAAGCCCTGTGGTCATCAACTAGTCTTTATTTATCTCAGGCCAATTATTTATTGTAATAATAAAACCATTCAGAAATTCTCATCTAGTTACCGATCTGCATCAGAGAGCGACAGACTGAGTTATCCCAAATTCCACTTAAGTTAGTTACACACCATACTGTCACTCGCAGTGGTAAGAATTACTGGATCCACATTAAAAACGTATCACTTGTTCTTCGGCCCATTGCTGAACCTCCCACACAATGTAATTGAAATCAATCCAAATGTTTGTGACAAATATCAAAGAAAGACACAAAAAACGGAGCTCAAACATTTAAGTAAACAATCAAATAATGAAAAAAGACAAAAGTAGCAGAAAAACAATCATACAAGATGTAGGGAGTATACTGTCCATCTGTAAGATTCTCTGCAAAGGTTAAGAGAGTGTGGGAAGAAATGAAAAGCCATACGTTCCAATTAATTCCACAGAGAATACATAACAGGTGACAATAATGCAGAAAAGAAGTGCAGAGTAGAAATCTCCCTCCTTCCCTCACACACACCCCCCCACGGGGTACCATGAGGATATAACATTTCTTCGCACCCTCTCCATATACTCCCTCAAGCCTCTATAAAGTCACCTGAGATGATCAGCATGGAGTTGAAATACCAGTGTTAAGGTGTCATCACTTCCGCTCTTACGACGGCGAGAAATTCACTGACCTATGCTTACTTGATTCATAAAAGTCATTGCCCAGGAAAGTCAATGATGTTATCAGGGTTCACAAAGTTGTAAAAACCTACTGTTTCATTTACAACTGAAGCTGAAATGTCACAAGGACCAGAGCAGCTTTTTGTGTCCTGTCCAAATCATGCACACTTTTTTTTGTTGTTGTTTTAGATCTTTTGATTGTGGTTTTTCTTCAATGCAACAATTATTTTCCATATATTTTTGTATTATAAAAATATCCCTGCACAGGACACAACATTAATGTTGTATGCTAACTAGGTCCAAAACTAATTATTATTTATCATTATTGATTTATCTATTGATTCTTCTTTGATTCTTTAATGTCAATAATAGTTGAAAATGCCCATCACGCGCTGACAGAGGTGAAATGTTCAAATTGCTTGTTTTGTTTCACCAAATTATAATGATAAACGCAGCAAATCCTTATTTTGAAAAATGGACTCAATTTACTTTGAAAATGGATTTTGTTAAAACAAGAAAAATTTGGGAGCCTGAAAAGTTGCCCAGGAGGAAATTGAACAATGTATTGAATTAAATATTCTATGAATTTATTATGAGTTATACACATTTCTATAAATCAGTGGAAGATCTGGCAGAATGCAAAAAAAGAAATGTATAAGTACTTCTAACTGTATAAAAATGTTCTGTTGTGTAGAAGGGTCGTTTGCTTCTGCTGATGACCTGAGAGTTGAAATGCACTTTTCTTTTGAGCTCAGACGATTAACTGAATAATGGACTAACAGAAACATAATCAGCAACTACTGTGATAAGATGTCAAACATTTGCTGGTTCCAGCTTCCCCACTGGAAGGATTTGCCGTTTTTTAAAAATGTTTTATATCATTATAAACTGAATATCTTGTGGGTTTTTGACCGTTGATCGGAATTATGCCTGGACCAAACGATTAATTGAGAAAATAATCTGCAGATTCATTGTTAATGACTGTAATCTTTCACTGCAGCACACTACACTTTTATTTTAAGAAAGGAACTTTTAGGTGTGTGTCTGTGATTAAGGTTATCTGCCCTAGATTAATGACGCTGTGATTGTGCTGATATTTTTGGCTTCAATGTGAAAACTGTTTTCCAATTCCTCTTGGGACGCCGATTCAGAGACTTGGTTTTAATGAGAAACTTGTTCACTTACTCAACTCTTTTGTAGCGGGACGCTGTAGTTGTACTTGAATGTTTTCTGCTCTCTTCTTTTTCGCTCTATCTCTACGCTCACTGGCTGGGTAATAACTATGGAGGGAGCATTTCTGAGCTGCTGAGCAGATCTCTTTAATATGCGCACTACACAGTACGTATGCACGTCAGGAGCTGAATGAAGCTGTGCATTTGCCTCCAGATGCTCAGTGGCAAAGTGTTTGTGTGCATGATGGAGCAACAGTTTGAGAGTGTGAGTGTGCATATTTGTTTGGGTACTTGTCATCATCAAAGTAAGTGGTCCCTTTAATTACCCATAGCAGATGCAGCTTTTAAATAAAGGATACATCATCAAAGCTGCACACTCCACGCGCTGCACAATAGCGGTGCTGGACAGGGGAATGGATTATTCGGAAAACAAGAGGGGGGTGGGCTGGGGGTGAGGGATCTTCGGCACCATTAGAAAATGACTGAGAAAAGCGAGCATGAGGGGGAATGATGACACAGGCTGCAGTGGACTTCTCATTTCAATGCACTTTTTGAGAATCAGATTTTGTAAAACCACAGCGTTGTGTGCCATCGCCCTTCAGCTGTATTTATTTAAAAAGCCTTCCGCGTTGCTCGCGCTCCGTCTGTCTCAGTCTCTTTGTATGGCTGACTTCGTGAGTGTCCAGAATAATCCAATCATAATGTGCAAAAACTGATTTCTGTGCAGCGGGTCTTATCACCATATTTATCTTGCTGGAACTGGATGGCAATTTTCTCTTTGAAATGACAGACACATCAAAATAACTAATTATATCCAAAGGAAGGGACATTAATAACAGCTTTTTGAGTGTTCCCATTGTGTACTTGTCACTCAACAAAGGCTCCAACTTGACCTTTTTTTCGCCATAAATGATTATTTTGCCAATTATTTGAATCGTTTAGTTGTTTTGTCCAACCAACAGTACAAACCCCAAATATAATCCATTAACTATCACATGAGATGAAGAAAAGCAGCAAATCTGGAATCAGTGACTGTTTGGCATTTTTGCTCTTACATTTATGAAAGATAAATGACTATCAAAATAAGTGTCAGGTAACTTTCTGCTGATCGACTGATCAACCAAGCACCTGAGGTCTAAACTCACATGTTTCACGCTACAAAGTAATAATGCCCCTTTCTGAAACATGCACCAAAAAGAAGCAGATCATTTTTATAAAAATGACCCCCAAAATTGTCAGTTTTTCTGAAAAACTCACATCTGGCTGGATTGAATGTATTATTATTTCTTTAACACTTCCTACACAGCTAAAGTCTGAACTGAATGCTGTCACATTTCTAATTTAGCTATCACTTCTTATGAATAAGAAGAGAGAAAAAAATGCTTTGAAAATCAAACTAGCATGCTTGAACAATGCATTGGCACTTGTGGGCTCTATGAAAATAAGCAACGGATATGTGAAATATAATAAACAATAAAGCTGATGAGAAATCTGTTTGAAGGTCTCCAGTGTTTGACTGGTTTGAAGCAGGGCGAGCCCTCCTCCAGGGCTGATGACCATCATCAATCATCCATCCCATTGACCGTATGTAAAGATGAACGACATGAGAGCTCCCCAAAAGTGAAGCCAAAACATATCGATCGCCCCCTGGTGGTGGGCTGCAGTATAGATCATAAACCCCTCCTCCTCAATGATTTCAGGTAGGACGTGGGCCAAACTAAAAACTCAAAGTACACCTTAAA
The DNA here is from genome assembly GCA_037974645.1 of Hollardia meadi. Taxonomy (NCBI): domain Eukaryota; kingdom Metazoa; phylum Chordata; class Actinopteri; order Tetraodontiformes; family Triacanthodidae; genus Hollardia; species Hollardia meadi. Next base: position 2,241 of record JBBPCS010015865.1, on the reverse strand, counting down.
TACATTTTTCCCTAAGTTGGTTTCTGTCATTTTAGGTAGCTCTTATCACGCTGATGTATGTTCAAGAGTTCATTTTTCTTATCGGTTTGGTTTTAATTAGTTATTTAATGCTACAAAAACGGGGTGAAACGTCATGATTGACAGCTGAGCCCTGCTCACGATTGGGCGGGCCGGTGTATGGGCGGGAACTTGATACTGCGGCTCCACCGCCCGATCACTCCAGCGCAGACTCTGGCTCCGAACGACGTCACCAGCGCAAGATGGCAGCGCTCGTATCCGGGATATTTTGTCTTGACTTTTGTACAGTGGAAGGAACTGGAGACGTGTCGTCCCTCTTTATTTATGTCAATGATCCACACACACGTGCACACACACTGTGTGTGACTTATTATATTAGAGTCCACACTTTTGACAGCTAATACAATATCTCAAACAACACTAGTTCTACATACAACTCACCCTACATTTAAATTGTCTGAGTGCAACAGAAGCCTGAGATTTACGAGTTCAGTAACCTTGGATAACCTAGCAGTGAGGGAGCCTGGTCAGTAACCGATTTATCTTCAAGCAAGACATAATCATAACAGACGCAACAAGTATGAAGGAATTCCTTAAATGAAGAGGCAAAGCTTCATACAGTATAACCACAAGTGCACAACTATTTCAATTAATTTGGGCTGTCCATTGCCCAAGATGAGTATTCTGCTCTACATTATTCAGCAGACTTAGATTCATCTGGAGCAATGCCAGAGTACCTTAAGGTTACAAAAGCTCCCCCTGTAATGAGGCATATAATTAGAGAGCTGGTGGAGCCGGCCGGGTTGAATTTGTGATCACAGCAGGCATCAGCTGCTCAAGGTTACAATGTTCTCTGTAGCAAGTGGGCATCACTGCTGTGAGGTGTATTTTGTGCACATATCAATCAGTGTGAGTGCTGTGCACAGTTTGTGCTATGTAGAGGTCCAGACGCGGCTTAAGAGAAAGTATTAATCAGATGTGGATTCAAACGTTGGACACACACGGTCCTCACTAAAACCAGGCTGTCACTCTGCCACAGCGCCCTTTAAGACACACAATCCCATCCAGCTGTTGCTGTGGCCAAGCCGAGCCCTGGCCTCACTAAAGGGCTCGGAGTAAAGTACATCATTACATGACTATAAAATCATCTCTTTTCACTAGTTTGGTTTGTATTTCACTTTCTCTTACCGTTTATAGGAGATCTTCTGTTTCCTTTTATGGCAGTCCATTACCCATTCCTTCCGTACGATCATGCCCCCTGCTGATTTCACCTGGCTGTACTTGGGGGTGTTAGCGAAGGCACAGCTGGAGATTAATGGACCAAAAGACAGACAGACAGACAGACACACACACACACACACACACACACACATATGGTTACTTCACTGAAGAGAACATGAAAAGGGAAATGGACTGCTCTGACAGCAGGGATCAAGATGCAATCAAATTGAATTACTGAGAGTGCCAACAGGGGTGTTACACAATCCTGTAATCAGTTCAAATGATAAAAATCAACTACAGATGAAAAATCTCTCACGAAGGAACATCTGTGGAACAGTTAGGAGAGCACCATCCGAAAAGCATGTTTACACTTTATATTAAATTTGATTCGCCCATTTTTTCCCCCCTATTATTTACAATGATCCTCATATTTATTTTGTTTCCTACAGCAGAGAATTACTTTCCCCATACAAACCTGTCAAATCAATCAGTCTTGGTTTTGGTTTTATTACCATGATAAAGTTTCATTCATTTCATTCTTATCTACCGACTTTCTGTGGTTTCACTGTGTGTCGATCTTTTGGATTATCATCAACTCTTTCGTATTTGGTCCCCATTTGTCTCTACACCTTCTCGTTCACTTTCGCTTCAAAGCCTATTTCTGAACTGCCCTTTCCACAAGAGGACTTAGTTTATTGTAAACTGAAGTGAACAGTGTTCCTTTCACTGATGTGGTGGGTGTAAAGAAAAAAAAATCAGATTTAGTTGAAATTGATGCTTTTCTCTGTTAAAACCAAAAGCTAAAAAAGAGACAGTCAAATACACTGACTGAGCAATGCTGTCAATAAAATTACATTGACTATTGATCAGACTATGGTGTGTGGACTACTTTACTACTACAGGTATTTTAAAGGGGAATTCCGGAATTTTTAAACCTGGGCCTTATGTTTATATATTTGGATGTGTAAATGATTCATGCTTACCAAAGGTTTTGGAATTGGT
>JBBPCS010015827.1:368-27386 GCA_037974645.1 Hollardia meadi | reverse complement strand
AATAACTGATAATTGTAACAGAAATGACTGATAAATATACTGTTGTTTAATATGGTCTGATTAAAAATAATGGTTACTGTAAAAACAAGTAACTGAGGAAAAATCAGTCACTAAGAGACGTGTTTGAAGAGAAAATTGTTAAAGGAAGAAGTAACATAAAACCTCACCAAACATGTGAATGGTTAGAATAGAATTAGAATATCTCTGATGATATTACAATAATTTGATCTCAAAAACTGTATTTTATCAAGTGGTAGGTACTGAAAAACTAAAACAACCAAATAATTACTGTACAAAAATGTCATGATTCTAAAAATGGTTACTGTGAAGCCCCTCAAGTGGCACTTTTTGCCCATGCTCAGCACATTTTCTGGATTATTCTGACTAACAGGGACATTTTGTTCTCTTCAAAATTTAAACTTTAACTTTAAACTTTTTTAAATCGCAGAAGCCATCTTGTTGGGACCACTTCTGAGAACTTCCGTGAAGTTGGCACCCCATATGACGAGTTTGTTTGTGCACGCAAAATAAAAAATTGTGCTCAAACCGTTAAACCCTGATGGTTCACTTTTGAAGGATTGTATTGTTGAGACGGCCAGCAGACAACAAAGTTCCAATTGGGCTTACTTTATCCAAGTCGGGATGGCCCTCGGCCCACCCCTGGTAAATCATGTCTGTGACACCAACTCAGTTAAGCAATTTATTATAAAACTGTTAGGTCTACACTGATCTACAAAGGGGACCTAGGGCTCATGAAAGGCCCTTAGTAAGTTTAAGGAGACTGGTTTTGTGCTGTCAAGTGCTCTGAGAGCCTTTGGGATTCTTCAACAGTCGTTATTTTCTTTAAATGTTTAAAACATGAAATTAAATGTTGAAACAATAACATTTAAATAAAATAACAGCTCGGAGATGGGCTTTTATTTTGTAAGAGACAAGTGAGCAAGAGGTTTTTCTTTGTTCTTCAAAGGAAGAGTTCCATTAGGAGCAGTCAAAGGGGCAATTAAAACGAATAAAACTCTCCTCAGTATTGACCTGAAGCACAAGAGCAGTGTTGGAAGTGCTTGTCAAAAAGGCCTCCGAGACTTTGCTAGAAGAGGCTGTCAAGTAGAGAAAAACACCACGAGCGAGGAGTCAGTTCACAATAATGGCTTCGACACAAACCTTTATATGAATGTAACCGTAGTGTTTTGTGTGTGTGAGTGACTAATGGAGACAACTATTTTTTAAATTGGTCCAGTGTATTTGGCGAGAGCACGGCAGCCGCAAAACAAGCTGCAATGTAATTCTTTGAGGAAATAGAGCATTGTCAAAGTACATCACCTTAAAGTGCTTGTTTTGTTTTTGTTTTGTTTTTTGTTTTGTTTGTTATTTTAAGTGAGAAAGCAAAAAATAAAAAAGGGCAAATTATCTTAACCTTTCGCTTGAGCCGGTCTGTTTATTATTGTGTCTATCCGAGGAGAAGTCCTTTTCGTTTGGGCACATAAAAGAAAGCCCTGTTGATCAGAGGGGGAAATCCTCTAATGTGGTGACACAGCATTGTGCAGAGTTAGAGATATTACCCCTGGACACATCTAGTCCCCCTACAGTATATTGGGCAGGAGCTCATCCCAATCCTTACATAATAGGCACTCTTCCTGTGTGGGCATCTATACTCTTCATCTATACACTCTGGCTCAAATTAATACCAGACTTTCACTACATGACTGTGCGGCCAAAAGAAGTAACTCTAATGATATTATTGCAATATCTATAGAAAATTTTAAAAAAGACAAATAAAGCTATGAAATTCATCTTTTACTTTGTTTATTGTGTTTTGTCTCTTTTTTGGTCAATGAATAACGCTCAGAAAACAAGTGTAGGAAAGTGGACAATGGTTGACTTCTGCAGATTGATGTGATGTGTGATGTGAGATTCACATGCAGCCCAAAACTGACAACAACATGGGGGCTTCAACGCAAAAAGGGCTCGGTCAGAAAAAAAATAATGGATCTATGGACACGTTATTTATCATTTGGCAGGAAGAAAAAACAGAAAAACACAATTCAGTGTAATAAAGGGAGGCAGTGAGATGCTCTGTGACTACAAAACCACCAATCTGAGGAGACACTTGGTTCACCAACCTGCTTTTAATGCCACATGACGAACGGCAAGTCCTAATGTTACAGAAACATATCCTGTAGGTTTGCTGACATTAAGTTAGTTTTATACGACAGCTAGGCATGTCAACTTCTGGCAAGTTTGTTAGCAAGCCGAGACTTAGCCTGGCTGGCTAACGTTGGCTAGGTTTAATAACATTCATTTGAAAATTAACATTATAAAGTTGTCTGGGACAAGTGTACCTTTTGGTAGGACAAGTTTGGCTTTCCCAATGTATCTAAATGTGCATCACGCGTTGCTGCTGTAATGTTTATACCCTGCATGATAAGCTTGTAATTATGCTTGATCTGTTTACATTTTTTCTTTACCAGAAAAAACATGGCATGCATTTCAAAATACTGTTGTTTCTAAGATTACACAGCTATTTATTTGGAAGATAATTGTGCATGATTTCTTTATCTGTACGGCCAGGTAGGCATATAATCGACGAATGGTTCCAGCACTAGCGTAATTTTAATGGTATTATTTGTAAGCACAACCTACACAACAAACTGTCTGGCATGAAATGTGCAAAACATGGAGCTGCTGATGATGCCAAGGCGTCTGGTCTTTTCAGATGGTGAGCAATATGCTGCCTGCAGACCCACAGCCTCACACTGGCTGCACTTCAGTCTGGTTACTACAGACACTGATATCCGATATCTGTATTAGCCAAATTGAAATAGTGTAAAGAGAGAACACATCGACTAGAATATGAAGACTTTTCGTCCACTAAAACTGCACTATAAGGTTTTGAGTTGTCTTTGAATTAAACAGAAGGATGAAGGATAATGTGATTAAAACCAATAAGCATTTTTGTTTAAAAACTAACACTAAGATTAAATCTAAAAAAGCCACCAAAATGAGCACATTTTCTTACATTTGAGAAGCTGGAACCAGAGAATGTTTAGCATTTGAGCTTGATAAATGACTAAATCGACTGATAGTTTCGGCTTTTATTAGTGCACAGGAAACTACATACGAGAAAAATGAAAAGGATGAAAGGAATCAAGGCAGAGATTCACATAAATTTATATATAGAATGTGTCCTCAGTTTTCGGTCCTCTCTACATATTCTATGAATGTTTCCAAAGCAGTTACATTAAATATATATTTAAAAGGCAATAAACTTAAATATCCTTATCAACAAGGGAGCTGAAATAAAAGCTTCTAGCATAAACGTCTCCCCCCATGTTCTTTATCGTTTTGTGCACTGGTGGTGCCATTTAGAGCATCTGAATAGCAGTTGTTTACTCCATTGTCATTTGTGTCTATTGTATCTAAAAGGACCACCTGCTAGCTGGCCTAGCGGTGAAAAGCCTTCCACGGTGCGCCTCATAATTGCCACTGGGGGGCTGGAAAATAACAGCGTGCTATTTCACAGGCTCGCAGCCCCGCCACCATAATAAGTCACAGTGTTGTTTCCTCTTTTCATTACAGAAGGTCAGAGCTAATTTGGACTTTTTTTTTTTGTGAGAGAGTGAGTAGGTGAACGTATGTGTGGGGAGGATAGGCTGGGTCTGTGGTGACAAGGTGGGAGGAGATAAGTATTTAGCACGGTTGCTATGGTTGTGGAGCTGCTGTGATGCTGAGAAGACAAGTAAAACAAAAGATTGGCGCGCGCGCGCGCACACACACACACACACACACAAACACACACACACACACATGCACAAAAAGCCTTGGCCTCAGGCAACTGATGCAAGCAACCCTTACCACTGTAATTCATCCCTGATGACATGAACCACAAAGCAATTTACACTCATCAATGACATGCGTGAGCAGTATTAATATAATTAAGTGCGTGAGCGTGTGTGTATTGGTGCCTTAAGGTAGCAATATACTTGAAACAAGATGAAAGTGCTGTCAAACATGGCGCTAAAAGCTCATGTTTGTGTGCTCACTACGACGTAATGTCTGTTTGAGAGAGGAATGCTAGTTGGCATTGATGTGGGCCCTCGAGCGTCATAGTCCCTGAAGTCACATATTGGATGTTCAGACATTCACTCACAAAGGAAGATTTATTTTAATGATTAAAATTTGGAATCCTTGGTTGAGCTTAGAAGATTGGGTAAATAATGCAGAAACGTCATGTATGTTTCATCTACGCACTGGAATACACCCCAGAGAATTGCTTTCCTCTTAACCCATCAAAAGCAAGAACATTCACCGATCAGCCACAACATTAAAACCACTGACAGTTGAAATGAATAACATTGACTTACTCGCAGCTCTGGTTCTTTTCCTCAAACACAGACCTAAGTTGAAGTAAACTGCAGAAATTACCCATAGGGGCATATCAGTGGATCAAGTCCTTACTCGACTAATATACTGGTTAAATATAAATTAAGTTTGAGAGCAAAGGCTAAATAGTGACCAATAAATGCGACGCTGAGCCACACAATTAAAATCTTAATTTGTGAAAAATCAGGCTTGCTTGTATGTCATTTATCGTTTTTCTTTTAATGTTTGCAGATTTGTACGGCATTCTCTTTATCCTGGTAAGCATCCTCAACACGAACTTGCATAGTGAGCTGTTGATGTTTTCCAGTCTGGACCACCATATATCGCTCTTTCAATTTTCCTCTTCAGCTCAGACATTGTGTGTATCTCATTCCATTCCTTAAGGGCTTTTTCTGTGGTTAATGGATTCATTGTTGAGCTAAGAATTTATTTCTCTTCCTTAGCGACAGTAAAAGTACACACACGTTTAAGATATGTAGAGGTTGGTACACCAAGTAAAGGAGCTGGAGAAAGATATCAGGGATGGGACAATGAATGTGTGCTGAGGGCAATCAGCCAAAAAGCAGAGTAAAGACTGTCAACGCCACCTAGGGGATTGCACCCCAGGGAATATAATGGCATATAATATAGGAAACTTGACAACAAGCCTCAGAGACTTGTTACTGAAATAAGACAGACGTGTTTTTAAAATAAACCAAATATTTAAAATAATCACAAGGACTGGGGCTGCTAGGGAGAAAATATTAATACCCAAATGAAAATTACTGAAACCAATAGAATCAAAAACTCCAATAAACCAAAACAAACACCTCTGGTATGGGGCAATAACACACGGTATGACTTTGGACAAGGTGGACAGGGCAGCCATAAGGCCCCAACACTGAGTCAACAGGTAAATAAAGCTGAAACGAACGGAACAAATTCGGTTTAAAAGGTTTGAACTGTGCCTGATAAATCATTGACAACATACCTGCTACATTGAACACCATCACCCAGCACGACAGGCACCAAAAGGAATGAACAACGGCCAACAGGTGCCTTCTATAACCTGGCCCTGGTTAGGGAATTGTTTGGGCCTGGGGCCGCTTTTACACTTCACTTCACAGACACTTTTCACTGGGGAAGCATTTCCCACCACAAGCGGATGGGATAGAAATGGAAAAAAGATGACTGAAAGAGATACAGACGGACTGTAGGAACATGAACACAGGAAAAAGTGGAGGTGTGAGAAACAGAGAAGTGGCAGGAGAGCTAGCTGGAAAGCTCCCCAGCTAAGTACAATTTAATTTGGTGTTATAATGTAGTTCAGCCAGCTTGGCAATTCAATCCAATAGGCTTTTGGCAAAGAAACTGCTTCACTGCATTGAAGCTTTCTCCATTTGGGTTTTGGGATAATTACATGTAGTTATCCGTTGGCGGGGATTTTAGTTGCTGACACATATGGTAAAATATTCCCATGTGAAGTAAAAAAAAACAACAGTTTGTCAGTTTGTGGGTAAACAGGAAAACAATTTTGGAACTATAACACACAAATTTTAATGGTTTAGAGTTTAAGAGGTTGTTTTTGAGCATTTATCTCAAAGTTTGTGACGACACATTCTCTGAAACGCATATTGCAAACACACTGAAACGTACACAAGTAGAAGACGAGGAAAAAGATATTGACACAAGCCGTCAAACGTGCACAGAAACGCACACTTGAAGACACTGAAAAAGGCAAAGAATGACTCTCTCACACGAGTGTTTAGGTTGTAGTTTAATGATGTTGAAGCACCTCAGACTCTGTGTTTCCTGGCAGGAGAGGTGTTGAGCCCCCCTATTGTTCAGCTCAGTGGTATAAGAGCACACTCCACAGGAGTCCAGGACGACTTTCATAACCCACTTCAAACGCCACCGGCATAGACGCCTCTATCTATATCCCCTGTCAGAACTCCTTTGCACCCTGCCAGCTTCCTCCCTATACACCTCCCCCTTTCTGCCTCACCTCACCCTCTTCTGCTTCACCTATTGTCCACTTCTCCTCCCCTTTCCCAGAAAAAAAGAGAGCGGCTTACCTTGTGCTGTCAAGAGGCAAACACACCAGAGTGGGACTATGAATTATTCCAGGTAGAGAACTACATTTCCCATGACCACAGTGCAATGCTAGAAAACGATAACGTCAGTACCAAGGAGGCTTTTTTTTTTTTTTTTGTATCGGTGTAATTCATAGCAGAAATAAAGTGCTGTGCAAGTATTTCACACTGCCTTCATAAGAGCTCTCACTCGTACGCGCCGTCTTGCTGCTCAGCCAAAATCCATTAAACACTCCGCTTCCTTGATTGCTTGAGAAGCAGACCCTGTGCAGCGATATTGCAGTTAATTGGACTCATTTGCATGGTGCTGGGTTTGCAGTGTCCTCAGTCAAGTGGAACATTGAGTTCCCTTACTCTAACAGTGTCCTGAACCTCTCTGCTGCAACTTCACATTCATCTACAAATACCCATTATTCCATATTTAAAGTGGAAACATGTAGGAACAATGTATACAAAGAGGTCTGCGGAAGAGTTACAGTTATAGAAATGTTCATAATTGACTGTTAGCTAAGCATTGTACCTCTTGTTGCAAAGCTAGTCAGTCTTTCCACTCATGCACAACACATCCGCTTACAATGATGACGTTGGCAGACTCGGAATTCGGAGTAATTTTCTATCAATACTCATTGTAGACAGCCAGCAACATTAAATTAATTTTAAAAATGATCTGAAATGACAACTGTTAGTTGGCAGATTTCAGCTGTAGCTAGCTAGCTAATTAAGCTAAAGTTAGCTCCATGGGTTACACAGTCTGTGACTCACCTTTGAATGTTTCCAGCTGACTAATTTTGAAGCCACAATCCGAAAGAATGTCTTAACTGGTCAGCGTCCTCTTCAGCTGATGACCCAGGTAGAAGACATGGGGAAAAAGTACAACAAGGAAAATGTAAGATGAAACCTACAGTATTTTGTTCAAACCTAACCCAGTTTGGCTGTTTGGATATTTCAAACAAATTGTTTTCAAGTTTAACATCTTTTTTTTTTTAACCCTAACCCTCGGCCCCCTGATTGTGGGCCACAGTTTAGGTTATAAACCCCTCCCCTTCAATGTTATCAGATAGGACCAAACCAAAGATCTCAAAGAACCAAAGATGGTTTCTGTCATTTTAGGTCGTTCTTATCACACTGATGTATGTTCAAATGTAAATTTTTCTGATTAGTTCAATTTTAATTGGTAATTTAATGCTACAAAAAGGGAGTGAAAGGTGATGATTGACAGGTGAGCACTGCTAACGATCGAGCAGGCGGGTGTATGGGCGGGAACTCGATACCGCAGCGCTCGTATCCGGGATATTTTGGCTTCATTTTTGCACAATGGGAGGAAGCGGAGACGCGTCGTCCATCTTTATTTATGTCAATAGTTAGAGCAGATAATAGTTTAATCCATTCTTTACATGTTTATCTGTGTTTTATGGTTTTGAGACACCTCCCTCTAAACTTTTTAAATGCCGAGTATGGCAGAAGAAATTAACCTCTTCAATCCATACATCTGTCACAGTGTTGGAAAGTACTGTCATACTACAGCAAATCCGGAGTATTTGTGTCCTTTCTTGATTAGCTACAGATTAAATAAAGGTTTTCACAAATGTCCAAATCTTGAGGTAGTGAGAGACATAAAGACAAAGTCAGGAGGACGAAATGTTGTGATGTATCCACTTGAAAATAAATCTTTTTAAAGAATGAAGGTTAGAAATGCCTTCACCCCTAGAGTCAGAATGCGAGCAGTAACAGAGGATCAGAGGCATCAGAGAGCCAGCAGGGACCCAGAGGCAGAGTGTTTTATGATGGATCATGAGGGGAACGGGGAGAGAGAGACAGCTGAGGGGGACCAATACCGTTAGGCCATCCTGGTGGTTTAAAAAAAAAGAAAAAAAAAAGCAGATCTGAGGGAGCGATGTAGAAGAGAAGACTGTGTGTGTCCTAATGGGACCCTGGATCTGTACTATCTCCTTCATGTCCCTAAAGAGGTCCCGATAGCAAACATCGATGGATCAATCGCTCGTGATGCCTCCCCTCCCATTCCTTCGCTTCCAACCTCCGGGCTGTCACAAAGCGTTCAAACTACAGTAACCAGATCTCAACTCCAGCGCAAGAAGGTGTTTGTCTGTGGAAGAGTATTATGTCCCAAATGATCTGTGGGTTTAACTATGCAAATGGTTTGAGGATTTTAGGGCAGGCTGATAGAGAGCAGTATTCATCTAGATAAAACAAATTACAATAAAGATCTATGATCTGTATGTATTAACTAATGTGAATTCATGCATGAAACATTACATTAAGCTGAAATACAAAACAATTAACAACAAGAAGAGAGGACTAGAAAGAGAAAATATAAAAGAGAATTTGTTAATATTCATGGTATCGTTTAAACCAGTTTAATGCTAGCAAAACATTAGCATTAGACTCCATCTCATCCGAAGAACAAAGCATGACGTATTAAAATATTCAGGGAATGTTAAATGAGAGCTGATGGGATTTTTAAATATGCAAAAGTAAAAACTTGGAGTGCAGGCTTTATTATCACAAAGCGTGAACGATCAGTTTCAGAGTCGACACATTTCAAAAGGTGGAGGACCGATCAAATGACATCAGACAGGGAAATTCATCCATTCTCTGTTCTCCCAAAACGACACCTATTTAGAGATACGCGAGTGGAATGATCAGAATCAGAAACAGCAAGTGTGCCGAGCCAGCTGGTGCAGCTGACTGCTTTACCGGTTTTCCGCTTGAAGTGCCTGAAAAACATCTTCATGAAAGATTGTTCCCTATAGACCAGTGATCGTCAACTGACGGCCCACGTGCCACCAGAGCTTCTCATCCGGCCTGCAGAATAATAATGAATTCAGAAAATGAGCACATCTAATATAACTCAGCGGCGGAAGAGGCCTAGTTCATCATTAGAGCGATCGTCAATCATCAGAGAGCCAAAAAGTAAATTCAATTTTGCTTCCTCGGACCTTGAAGTGGAGTTTTCTTTAGGCCTAATTTTTTTTCTTTAAACGTCCAACCCCCGCACTATCTGCTTAGAGAAATTCTGGCCTTTGGACAAATGCAGTTAATGACCCAGCTGCTACAGACCATGAACGTGTGCGACACTGTAGGAGTAAAGTCCCATTCTGTCTGCACACCTATGGGCAGCAACAATTGCTATTATAGTTTGTTACTACGGACCTCGAATAATAATAATAATAATAATAATAATAATAATATCACTGACCCACTAAATCCTCAGGGTTCAAATTGAAGCCCATTTTTTGCCACAAAAAGAAAAAAAAAAGGAAGAAATATTATACGTAACAAAAATAACAATAACAAAATTATGAGAAAGGTTTGACCAAGTATCTTGCAATTGACATACTATTTAAATTTTGACCTAGAGAGTACGCTAAAAGATTTGACTTACAACCTCATAATTTACCATTAGCATTTTATTTTGATCATGCCTAACTTCTTATGCTGTTTGCAATGTTTTTTTTAAAGCTTGTTATAAATTCTGCAAAGATTTGACACAAGAGCTTGCTGAGCTAATCCTCAGATTTTTTTTTTTCTCCAGAAGCTGTGGGCTGTTTACTCGTTTCTTTTTGATCTTTGTGGAGCCTCTAATGAACGCAAAAACCTGTCTTTCTCTCACTATCTTACTCTTTCTTCCTTCCAAGACATAATGTCGGACAAGTAGATTGGATTTGCCAGACTGAATTTCTCTCTACGCCGGTGGGACCACGTCTTCCCAGGTCATCCGTCCATGTCGTGCTTCTTCAGATGGATTTCACCTCTTCCAGGACCGATGTCTGTCCCAGCTCCCATTATGTGACCCCAAAGTCCCTCATCAGAATATTCCAGTCTCAGAATAACTTGTATCCCCAAACTGTAATGCAGGTGACAAATCTTTTTTTTTCAGTCAGAAAAGTCTGGGTAAGGGAGAAGCTGGTAGATTTCCCTGCTGATGCATAAACATTTTTTTTTTTACAATGCATCGACTTTGTGAGGTCATACAGTCATCAAACAATGTTTTGTTTTGTTTTTCACTGGGAACTTTGACTCGTTCTTTACATTTGCAAAGATATTTGCTATATTGCATAATACCAAAAACAAATGATCGATTGTGGGGAAAAATTAAGGGTAAATACTGTATCCTGGCCACTGTGTGCTTAATAGGAAGTAGAAAGTACTTGAGTAAGTGGGCGACTGTGGCTCAGAGCGGTCGTAAAGTGATTGGAAGGTCGGTGGTTTGATCCCCGCCCGCTGCAGTCCTTATGATGAAATGTCCTTGAGCAAGAGACTGAACCCCAGATTGCTTCTGATGCTGTGTGAGTGCATGGTTACCTCTTCTGATGAGCAGGTGGCAGATATGAATGTGTGTGTGAATGGGTGAACGCTGACTTGAAGTATAAAGTGCTTTGAGTGGTCAAGCTGATGAGCAAAGCGCTACATAAATGCAGTCCATTTAAGTGCTAAAAAAATCAGCACTGCGTTCTGATAACATGCTGGTTCTATGCTTTTACTGTTTATTCAGGAGAATCTTTCTTGTGACCCCGCTGGGTTTGGGTACGCCTCTCTGCACTGGGGAGGTAAATATGTGGGAGTCAGATGATGCTCTGTTCTCCACCAGAGGAGCTGGTGCCACCGGATTGTGTGAAGACAAAGCATTTTGAGTGTAAGGATGCTTCATGAGCCTGAAATTCTCGGTAAAGCAGGAAGACATCTGCATGTGCAAGATGGGGTGAGACAACAGAGGGCAGCTTAAAGCTAATGGCATGTGATGTCAGGCTGCTGGCTGAAATGTGTTGCAGCCATCTGTTTTGCCTAGCCAGTTTAAAATGTTCCGACTTCGACAGGAGCAAACACCTAAAAAGAAGCTGTGTGCACCCTGAATTGCTTACGTTAAGGTTTGCGGAGCCTTGAGGGAAGTCTCTTGGGATCCTACAGTTCACTGAGGTAAACAGCCTTCAGTAACACTCACGGTGACTGAAGAGATTTGCAGAGCTAAGTGCAGTTAAAATGTTGTGACACGCCAGTCGCAGCTGGATCAATGATTCAGTAAGGCCTAATCTAGGTTTGATAAATGTTGTTCTGCATTTGGAAAAGGTCGTGTGTCAGTGCTCCAAAATCGATTGGTTATTTGCACAGGGCCCTCTCCTTCGGAATGACATTAACCTGCCTGATATGGTGGATGGAGTCTTACATGTGAATTATTTTTTTACCTTCTTTTAAAACATAATTTCAAATCTTAACAGCTAAAATAACTGGGTTTGTATTTAACATGCTAACATATCTAACAAATAGAATCTATTGGCTGTTTTCTGTAGATGGGCTCAAGGTAAGTTGCAGGTTCAACTTGTTTTTGGCTGTTTCCAATTTGGACTGCATTGTGAATCATGTGGGCAGTCGGCCTCTTCATTTCACCTGTTATTATGACCAGTGTTGGGTAGTAAAAGGGTAAAAGTTACTCATTACATTACAAGATTACAGCCATAAAACAAGTTACGTTACAGCGTTACCTACTGAGAAAGCTCGTTAAAATACTTTTGCGTTACCAAAAATGACGACCACCTTACAATTTAGTTTCAGCTGGGGGATCATCTTCGTACATAAACTCAAAAATGTCAAGAAAGGAAATAAAATCGTATACTTATTGTCCAGAAAAATACATTTGCACACCAAAAGACGAGCTTAATTTCGTTTGCCTTTCCACTTTTACAACAATCGCCATCTCGGAAACTGCACAGCACGGGTTGCCGTTAAAGGCCATTAAAACTGCTACGGTGTGCTTGCATCGTAATCTGCTGCATGTACTTTGTCTGTTCATTAAAGCCCATTAAAAAGTGTGTGACGTGGATCAAGCAGTAATAAGCCCTGAAGTGACTGTAAGCCTTGTTTTTCTTCTGTCTTCAGTCATTATTCATAACATGGGGTCGATTTGCAGTTTTCTAATCGGTTATTTCTTCATGAGCTCTTTCTGACACCAAGGAATAAATACACACATCAGAAGCAATAAATTGCTGCATAAACTTATCAGTCACTGGAGTTTGATTTCCCCACGTGGGTCCCGATGATGCGCTAATGATGCAGGATATCAAATCAATGAGTTACCTGTCAGCTTGTATAACTTCATGTTTACTCATGTTGGTTCGGTTTGTGAAAAGGAACTGGACCATAACCAAAATGAAACGGCGTATTATTTTTTCCTTTGGTCCGCAAACAAATGAACCTAACTACAGGTGTGAAAGCACCCCTATAATTTGGTAGGAGCAGAGTGGGAGGCAGGACCCCAAACATTGCTGTAATTATTGCTCAAGGTTCAAAATGAGTCCCAATACAATCTGACATTGAGTTACAGATCAGTCTATTGCTGGTTTTCCTATACAAACGCTGAAAATAAGCTGCACGTAGCTCAGAATCGTATTATTTACAGCAGTGCTATCACATTATGATCGTTTAATCCGCTTTTGATGAGGAAGTAACCTTCTGTGCATCGAGACTGACCTGACATCAGCTCGCTCACACACTAGCAGACACTTCAGCCCGTAGTTCCATATACTATATTGCCATATTACATGATTACACACGATTACCTGATAGTTTCACGTCTATTCTTCTGCTCATGTACTGTCCACGCTTCTCTCTTGCCAGCGTACATGTGTTACGTCCGCTCTCTCGCTCAGTTAAAAATGACATTCAAAAGTTTCACAATTTAATTCATCCTTGCATTACAATCAATCGTGGCAACCTGCAGTACGTGACCTATTCATGCAAAAGTTGACCTGCGTTCAACCCAAGTCGGGAGGAGAGTTGTAAAAGTCTACTGATGCTTTCTGTCCCATTCAAATACTTTTTAAGGTCTTTGCAGGTCAAACTCCCATCTCCTTCCCAGAAAGACGTGTGGATATAACACTGTAAATTCAAGATTCCCAACCTTTGGCCTCCTGTACTATGTATACTAAACTTATATCAACAGATTTGCCTCTCATACCCCTCCCAGCAGTGACAAAAGATCGCTGTTCTAACAGAGATCCTTTCTGCTTAAAAACTACAAGCACTCATCCTCCTTCCTCCAAAGAAAAGAGTTTTCCAATGTGTGTGTGAGTGAAAATATACGGGCTTCTCACAGGAAAGAAGGATGATTTAAGGTCTCTGCACACCGAAGTTCAAAATGACCCATGAGCTCACCTGCACACTTAGGGGAGATGATAAATGGATCACATTTCCACAGTGGACAATACAAGATGTAAACATGGGAATATTATAAGCAATAAATAGGGAATTTCCACCAGGGATTTTTTCTTTTTAATTTTTAAACAGAGACTCAGTTACAAGGCCCAGGGTTTTTTAAAGATGCTACTTGAACATCTGTGCAGCGCACAGGCAATTTGAGATGAGTCTCGCACAGGGGAAGTTCATTAGCAATATGGATCAGGCCTAATGAATACATGGAGTGTATCTCGAGATGTAAAAGCACGGGAATGCGTCTATTAAATACAACTTTTATTTGAACGGCCTCATCTTTTACTTTATAATTACACACATTTCCTGGATCTCATTTGTACAGTGCAAATCATCCCAGGCTGTGAGCATCCACATTGCAGCCTCACATGGTTCCCGACAAATGAACACTGATTTCTTTTATTTATTAATTCTTTTTTTTTTTTCTGCGTGATGGGAAGTAATTTGCTGTAAAGCGTGATCGGGGTGTTTTTGAAAGAGCCATTTCATCTTGCTGTGCTGGTCCCATTCTCTGTGGGGGAGGCCGGCTGTTCCTGTTCCTCTATCAACTAAGGCTGCTGAAGCTGAAAGATTCGGCTGCTGCTGGAGCTAAATGAGACTTCACACCCCCTCCCTCCCTCGTCTTTCTCCCCTTCGTTTCACGTAGCTTTTGTTTCTGACACCATTTCTCTCTTTGTCTTTCTGTCTCGCACTCAACCTCTCACAGTTCACCTGGAAATGCATAAAGTCAGGGTCCAGAGAAAAAATACTTCACAACACAGATGTCGCTAAATGAATTAATCGCAGCGGGTGTTTGCAGCTTCAATGCCATGTTTTAAAGGGTGTCAGCTATTGTTATAATTAGGGTTTCAGTGAGCGATCCACCCTCTGCCCACAGTTGTTTTTAATAAGAGGTTTGATGCACCACATCAGGCATTTAGCTCATTTTGCCCGGAAACAGCTGTATCCTTAACACGATCTAGTTCCCATTGTCCCAAGTATTATGGTTTGCCAGATGGACATACTGTAGGTGTTGAAATGAAGCAGCAGATTGTTTGGTTTGGATTTGTAAAAGCTGCAGCGGAAACGTACAGAAATATTAACTGGAATGTTAAGCTGAGTAATATCACATAGTTTTTAAAAACTGCACAACAATCTCGGAATATGAAGCGTACGGATGTTTGGCAAAGGTCTTCATCAGTTCTCTTTCAATGGTAACAGTTATAGGGTTAAAAGCTTCAGAAAGAGCTAGTGAGTGGACCTTCAATTGTGATCGTTTTGCTAATCAGCCACACTGGTGTCTTTACATGTTGCATCCAATTATCTAACTCCAAACGTGACTTGGCTTACCCACAGGAAACATGAACTACACTGACAACCATTTACCCACACAACACTGACATATCTTTATAAATCCGTACATGGCTTTTAAGTTGATATAACTACCTTGTTGGCATACAACTACCTGTTTAGGAGTCGTTTTTCTGGCTAACCGATAAATGTTAGTATAACATTCATTCTCAGCGTGTCAGCAGAGGCGTAAAGGTAGTTACAACGGGCCGCAGTGCACTTGTATGTTTGAAAGGCATGACTGCTCGCCTGGCTTGACAGCTTCCATCAAGATTTTTTTTTTTTTTTTTTGTCTCAGCTTAGCACATTAGCAAATACTGATACTGAAGACCTGACACTCCACAACATCAACATGCATATTATCCAGCTGTATTTGTTTAATTTAATAGGTTTAAAGTTTAGTTTTAATTAAGTGTGACTGCCACTTTAAACACGTGCATTTCTCAGGAGTCAATCTAAATCATTTGCACTGTCTGCGCCGTCTATATTTACACCCCTGTGTGGCAGGTTTTAGAGCTGTTTGCATGTTTGTATTGTGGTGAAAAAAAGAAGGTGTTTTCAGAGCAGTGACAGGAAAGCAAAAGCAGTCAATTCAGTTGATCCATTATTATAAAAATATGGATTAAAGTCACTATAAAATTATGTTAGAAATAACATAACATTAAGTATACATGACTTTTAGGCAGTGTGGATAACCATCGGTTCATATCTGCGGTGTCCTCTCCAAAGGTCACACAAAAAGCAGCTGTCACTGATGACGGTGAGGAAAGGTACTTATCCTGTCTGCTTTACAGAAGCTCCCAATGAATGCCAAATGTGACTCAAAGGTGCTTCTCTATACATATAAAGTAGTACATGTTTTTGCACTGTGCTGTTTTTCTTCTATCCTGGCCCAGGCGGTATTACTATTCTCTGTGCTTTTGGCTCTTCATCCCTCCTTGGCTTATCGTTATTGCTCATGGTAACGGAGACATCTTTCTTTTCTCCAGTGACCTTGAGGAACAATTTGAACGTATGCCTCGTTAGGCCTCCGTTTCCACCAAGCAGTCCGGTTCAGTTCAGGTTGTTACACATGGGAGTGGTTAGTTTTTGGCTTTTCCATGATAAAAAGTTGTGAATAATTCCAGTCCTTCCCGTTTTTTTGGTATCCCTCTGTTGAGGTACCTAGCACACAGATCTTATACGAAAAGGTGGAGTTAAAACGCCGCAGTCAAAAAGAGTCACCTCGCCATCTTCGCTCTGGTGTCTCTTTTTTGTAATTAACAAGCTCGAGCAACAGAAAAGTGACCATGTTACCAATGGAGCAAATGGAGAAAAATGCAGAAAATGTTAGCAGGTTGTGTGTTGTCAATCTGGCAGTAGTGTAGCCTACAGGAGGCTATAGGCAGTGCGTCAGTTAAAAAATGCTGTAGCTTCTCAAGACCAAGACAATTCTCCTCTGTTATTTCCCCAACTGCTAGAAAAGTGAAGCCTCAGTAACAACCCCGCCTACATAAGAGCACTGTCTGCGGTGGAAATGCAAAACAGATCTATAGGGTTCAGGTACTTTAATTATAGGTTGCATACAGTTTCCAGGGGTGCTATACTGAAAACACAGATTTAATGTATCTACACCTGACTTTCCTTTGATAGGGGATTCTGTTCCGTTAGGTCCACATTAACGTTTGCGGCATTATTTTCTCCTGACAATAATTCATTGTATAGTTTTCCTTAGTAAAGAAAAATATTGGCACTGGCACTACATAGATGAAAAAGCATAAGGGCACTAATGTCAAATATAACCCTTAACCCATCTTTATGAAAACATTGAGTGACATATGAGGTACGGTTCAGTTCAATATCGTGAATTTAAAAAAACGCAGAGCAAAATGAATCTTTGGTTAAAGGATTTCACCTCTTTGCCGGCGCGGAGACATTGTGCAGGACAAGATGTGATTGCGCTGTGCGTTGCCTTGCAGCTTTGTTCGCTCAAAGCTAAAGACCTTCCTTTTCAAAGAGACGATGGAGAGAGAATGACATTCAGAATAGCCATAAAGTAGACCTTAAATGCTCGACTGATCGTACCGATCAAAGTGAGGACATCAAATAATATGGTGTGCCGTACCACGGCTGATTTCAATCACACAAAAAGGCCATGGGTTTGCCTACTCTGACAGGTAGGCTTTACTCCTCAAATGCTGGATTTAAGCAGGAATTTTACTCTGCCCTGAATGACATTTTAAAATAAATCATAGCCTGTACTTGCTCTCTGAGTGTGATTTCTCAGCATTGCAGGATTCTTAACAGTTTGCATCAAATTTGTTAAAAGGCATTTTGGGAAATATGCTCATTCGCTTGTTACCAAGAGTCAGATGACAAGGTTGAATATATAGCTACAGCTAGTAGCTGGTTAGTGTAGCTTAGCATAAAGACTGAAAACAGTAGGAAACAGCTAGCCTTGGTCTGTCTAAAGAAGATAATTGTCACCTCTTAAGGTCACTAATTAACACATTATACTGTATCTCTTTTTGATTAGTTCATATAAAAAAGTGAAAACAACAATTTTGATAGTTTAAGCGGCTGCCGGCAGTGGCTGCATGTAATTAACAGATGAAAACGGTATTGATATTCTCATCTAACGCTCAACAACAAAGCAAATAAACATACGTCCCAAAATTCTTTGAGGCTTTTAATTTTATTTCTACTACTTTAATACTGTGGATCGGTGATAAACTGCAGTGCAGTTTCAAATGAAAATGGTATCATAACTGCTCACATAACATGCGTAAATTTCACTGAGCTTGAAGTTATTTTTCAGCAGAATCCTGTCACAAACACACACGTTATACACATCCTCATCTGGGAGCCACATCAACAATCTTCTACCATTAGCTGCTGAGCAGTTGCACAGCAGCTGCTGAGGGAGCAGTGAGCCCTTTTCATTTATTTTTTCAACCCAAACTGGCAACCATTCAGTCACCGGCCCGTTCCCTAACCTCTAGGCTTCCCTGGTCTGACTCAATCTTTCTGACTAGCACTTCACTTAACACTCCTACAGTTGCAGCTCGGTGCAGCCGCAGCGCAGTCCCAACCTACTGTGACCGCTGAGCAGCTCCACTGAAGCACGTAGGGGTTAATTGCCATTTTCAAGGACGTCTTGACCATGGCTGCAGCTTTGTCAGTCTGTGCCTTTGACATAACTACTGACAAAATTAGCACAGCTAGCAAGCAGATATGGATTTTTTTTTTTTTTTTTAATGTGGCGACAGCAGACTGAGATGAAGAAAGAAAGAAAGAAGTGGCTAGATGTTTGATCAAATGAAAGAGCATATTTGTCTGAAATTTCTCCAATCCTACTTTCTATTTTAATTCTAATATAGATGAGGTCTGACTGCGGTCACCCTCATATTCTCTCCCTTTTCTTCTCTACAGATAATTGGAAAAAAAATGAACATTCAATATAACTGTAGCGGGCAAGGTGACGATTTCACATACTGTATTTCCTTACAAAAGCCTGCCTACACATAGAAACCTCAGAGATGCAGGAGACAATGGCTTATCCTTTGTTTTATCTCTCTATGCACACATACTTACATACACACACACACATGCATTGATCAATCCAATGATGAGTAATGGGCCATTCCGCACATTGATATGAAGCTTCAACATGGCAGAAAATGACAAAGACTACCGTCGTAATGCTCCATCATTCACAACCTTGTCTCATTTAGGGCTGCAGAAAGCCCATTATGTCCATGCCATTTCTTTCATTTACACAGAAAGATCTTTGACAAGTTCTGTAGATCACTATGCATGGAGCATAAGCAGGGTATATGTAGAGATATGGTGCTACTAACCAGACACGGGCATTCCTGTGACCTTAACTAATGAACCATACAGAGAAGCTGGATGAAATCTTTAGCAATAACTTTTCTGTTATATTAGGAGCTTTTCTCATTTTTACAACCCACTTTCATCATGTAATGAAGTATTTTTCTCAG
This sequence comes from Hollardia meadi, assembly GCA_037974645.1. Taxonomy (NCBI): domain Eukaryota; kingdom Metazoa; phylum Chordata; class Actinopteri; order Tetraodontiformes; family Triacanthodidae; genus Hollardia; species Hollardia meadi. Next base: position 8,401 of record JBBPCS010015827.1, on the reverse strand, counting down.
TAATATAACAAACCAACCCCCCCCCCCCCCATTTGTTTTTGTTTAAAAAAAAGAGAAACCTTTAAAAGCATGGCCGATTTTTATAACACAAATGTTATTATAATGAATGTTTACATGCTATTGTTGAGCACAGTCTGTATACCTCTGTATAGATATAGGATTTACTTGGCTCAGCTGATTATGAATCTGAAAATGTGCAGCTGTTTACTTACAGTTACCGCTAATGAGAAAATGCTTATAACTCATCATATGATTCATTCTAATGAGCCTCCCACCAAGGCCCTGTAAAACCATTCAGTGCTCAGTGAAGCCAATTAACAAATAATAAAGGACCAAAAATGTCAATAGTAACAAATTAGTCAGCACCTCTACTGACTAATTCGAAGCCTCTGCTGAGAATCAAAGGGCCGGGAATCGAACCCATGTCCTTCTTGCTGTGAGGCGACAGTGCACAACTCCTTTAATCCTCAATAAAGCTTAACAGCAAAAAGTTTAGGTTGAGATTGCATTAGATTACATTGTGTTCAGTTACTCACATTGGACACACACACACACACACACGCACGTACATACAGTTGTAGCTTTGATCCTGAGAATGACAACCCCAGCAAACAGAAGAGCTGACATCTTTGTTTCTTATGAATGACCTCTGATGAACAATACAGTTTAAAAATTGCCACCCTCAGATTTGACTTTGTTTCCCCGTAACTTTTATTCTGCGAGTGAAAAAATAAACTCGGGTTGAACGGCGGTCTGCGAAGGGGGAGGATTTGCTAAACGATGCTATTGATCTCTTTATTCCTGAAATAATTTGTATGGCTTGGCAACCGCGGCATCATCCCTTATCAACGTCTGCCAAAAGCCAGGCAGTGGTCTCCCGGGTGTAAAAGCTCTGTGAGATAATGCTTCTCATCACCGGCAAGAATGGCAGAAGAGGAGAAACGGAAAGGAAGGCTGTGCAAAGGTGGGGCGGAGGGGAAGGAGGCAGCGAGCTGAACGAGAGAGGCGAGAGGAGGCGAAGAAAACAGAAAGACTGAGTCAAACTTTTGAGATCCACAAAGGAGACGGATCACATGGTAGCAGGCAAGACAAAAGGAAACTGAGTAACCACTGGGGGAGGTGCATGTAGGTCTGTAGAAGAATATATTTTTTTAAAAAGCTGCGTTTTAAGTACAGAGATTGTTTACATGAACCTGAGTAATCGACTCCTATCAACTTTCAGAATACCGTCTTGTTTGCCCTTAAGGGTTTAGATATCATTGAGTGATTTGAAGTTATGGTACAGTTTGTTCTCCGGGAATGCATTTTTTATGTCTCCAGGGTGATTTCATTATGTGATCAAATTTCCTGTGCTTTGCTTTTACCAGCACAGCTTGTTACAATTCAGTTTAGCTTGTCCATAGAATACCAAAGACGAATGACGTATCATCAAGTTTTTTTATATTGGAAACGAAGTAACTGATTAAACTGCTAACGCTACTGTTTATGAATACGCAGATCTTTCTTTAGCATTTCCATTAATTAAAAAAAAAAAAAATAGGCCTACATTGTCATTCAATAATCCCCAGATAAATGAATATTTTTACAGTTCTCTCAATTTTTGTATTCTATTTGTTTCTTTTCATGTGCCGTATGCTAATGCAAATCCCATTCATCTGTATTTATAAAATGAATAGCGCATAATACCCACCGTCGGAAAACAACAAGAGGGAGCAGAGAAGATGGAGCATTTGGAGACAGATAATACATAATAAAAATAATAATACACAGGCCCCTCTGTGCAGTACATCACAGAGCCGTCCCAGCTTTAACAGATGCTAACATCCCCATATCAGCATTCCTGAGGTGAAAAGTTGCGTATAAATCAGCTCATCTTTGAAGTCTATTCTCTTGATTCACAGCGGTTTAAGTGCCTCGAGTCCACCTGTCTCTCTACAGGTAGAAGCTGGTGGTGGAAAAGAGCAGGGCTGTCTTTTCACTGCGGATGTTAAAAATGCAACACTTGCCTTGTAATAAGTGCAGAATCTGCTGGAGTTCATATCAGCTCACATCTGCACATTAGCCTATAGAATTGAATATGTACCACTAATTATTGTTGACAGTTTAGTCAAGATAATGATCTGTGACAGCCAGGAACCAGACAATGGCAAGAGTGTAATGTGAAATGCAAGACTTCCTGGCGTATTGACTGCAGAGATAGTGAGCCATGACAGTAGCTTCAGAGACACTGTGGCAACATGGCGATCCATCACCCACCAGATGTCACAAACCACAATGAGACGGGATTATAATCTGGGTTGATTGAGCTTGTTGATCTTGCTTCTGAAATGTGTACAGCTCGAGCATAATCTTGAGAGGGATTAAAGAAGAAGCTATAACAAAGAAAAAGAAAAGAACCGAAGCGCATGCTCAGTGTAGCAATCTGTTGGAAAATGATTTTCAAAATGAAATCAATTCTTTTAGGTAATGGGCTTGTGATGCATATATGCCACTTTTATGGCCATTTTGTGTGTCATTTCACGCATTTTAAGCTTTTTGTGTGTCATTGAAGTCGTCCACATTTGATGAGTTTTAGACATGCAGGAAACAACAACGTCGTGTGACTTTTTTTGTCTTAGTCACGTGACCTACGATCGCAGTTTGCTTACGTGTAGGCATAAAAACGACTCGGTTAGGGGTCAAATCAGGTTAGTTACAGTATGTATACCACGTCATCTCACATTGTTGCTTCTATCACATTCATAGCTTAAAAACTCACGAGAAAAGCCTTAAATGACGCACGAAAAGCAAGAAATGCATTTAGATAACATGCGACATGTTGTGCATATGCCGTTTGGTAAGATCAGGCTGGAAAGGTGAGAGAGCAAATGATGTACAACTCGATGTAGTTGCTGATGTCAGTGTGTCACCAACATGCTGCAGTTTATAACTCATCATGAGGAGCCGCCTAAACACACTGACCTTTGTGGGTTCCTGCTAAATTGACTTTCGTTAAAGGGCAGTGCTCCTCAGCTAAATGTCACTACTGCATTGTGCCTCTTGTCTGTCCCTTGTTGAGCACGAGCAGTCCTTCCATCTGCCGACTCCCTCTAGATGAATGCACAGAGTTCTGAGAGCCTGGTACAGTACAATTGCAAGATATGATTATGCTGCTAACTTTGGTTCCTCGCAGCCTGCATCTCCTGCAAGACAAACCAGGGTTGACATTATTATTGAAACAATTTTAAATTGTTTTAGAAAAAGAGAGAGAAAGGGCTCTTTTTTTAATTCTTTGGGACAAAATTGACTACCAAATTGTGCTTGAAGCAGCAATAGCTGATTTTATGGCTACTTCGGGGACAATATAACAATGTGTGAACACAACATTAACAAATTATCACCTTATTGTCACGACCAGAAACACTTGAAACAGGAAAACTCACAGTTCATAAGGCAGCCGTAGGTCAAAACCAGGTAACAAACAAATCGCACAGGGGCAAAAGCAAAATCCAACGTCCAGAAAACAGGCAAAACCAGAATGCAAACGAACTCAAACAACACGGGAAGACCACGGGTAACTGCTAAAACGGGGGCACATGATGTAACACGACGAACTGGCAGAGACGAATATGAAGACACCTTCACTTAAATACGCAAGGGAAGGTTAACGAGACACAGGTGGAGCCAATCAGGGCGGGGCAGACAATCACAAAGGAGGGAAAGGAACAAAGACAGGAAATGTAAAGCGGGACAAGACACACAAGGAAAGGACTTTCAAAATAAAACAGGAAATAACAGGAAACTCAAAACCATAATACAAAAAGTGGACACAGGAAAAACAAACTACAAACTCAAAACCATAACACACTAAAACTGAACCCATGACACTTATAGTTACTGTGGCAAACACATTAGTACACTTCTTTTGCATTACGTCTTTCTTTGGATCATTACTGTTATTTCAGAAACTCTTATACTGCATACTGTGAACTTTTTGCACATTCCCTTGTGAATACTACTCATAGCATAGCATATACAACCTGTTCTTATTCCCAGGCTGCTGTTTTGTTAGATGTCTAATATTGGACCAATATTGAATCCATTAATATTGGATGGGTTTACACTGGAGTTAGTTGAAAGCCTGGTGCACAGGGCGAGACAGGCCTCAGAGCCCAGGTGAGCTCAATCAGCTGATGGCCCTCCCACATCAGCCAACAGCACCCCCAAGACAATGGGAGGGGCGTCACAATTTCTTAAAGTGCAAATAAAAAAATGGCATTTAAAAAAGTTGGCATTGAAAACCAAACATGAACTTAAAAACAAAACACTGGCATTGAAACCTTTGTATTTGATAAAGTTTTATTGGCACTGGAACAAATATTTTGCACTGAAAATGGACAGACATTAAAAAAGAACTATTTCTTTTTATTGGGATATTTTGGGGTATTTTGATGTGTTTTTTCGATAAAAATTTTCTGATTTTCTTTTCTTCGTGTGTCTTTTTTAATTGCAGAGGTTGGTGAGAATTTTCATGAGTGACACCTTTCATATTACGGCAAAATCACTTGACCTATTGTTCGTAAAAATATAGATTGGTGCAGCTTTAAAAAAAATATGGCATTCCGTCAAGTGAAAAAAAGCGACTTCAACTTGTGAGAAATCACTTTTTTTTCTGTTTATGAAACAGTGAATGTGGGCATATAGACATAACATACTGCTGGGCATACTGATAACCTGCAGTTTATCAAATTGAAATTCATATTCAATCATACCTGCCCAAAACCTCTGGGAATTCATTCAGTAAACCCTCCCAGTGATGCCTCAGTCCCGGCAGTGAATCTTGTGAAAAACAAAGGCCTGAGCAGAAAGACAGATGGCTGAGATAGAGGCAACACGGCGCTCTCGCTGAAATACTGTGTTTCCCTCCGCCTAGAAGTTGCGCAGCAGCTCCTGCCATACAGTGCTTCATCTCATGACTAACACTCACTCGCACAGTCCCATTAGCAGTAGCTGCCCTATCAGACAGAACGAACGCTCCCACTTTTAATATTTAATAATGGCAAACATGGACTCGCTGTGAGTGACTGTAAATAACAAAGAATGGATGGGGGGGGGGGGGGACATACACAAAGCCAACACCACCAGGTTATTTGAACAGCAAGGCATATGTTTCAAGGTGCTGTGAAATGGAAGAAAAAGGCTTTTTCAACTGCTTTCATTTTAGTACTGCTCACATTTTGTAGCGATTAACCAGTGGGAACAAAATGCTCAGACAGGCACATACCCACCATTCTCATGTCTTTCCCATTACAAACTTGTGCAACGTACAGAACAACATTTATCCTCTGGGCGCTGTACGAATGCGTGGGTCACTGTGTGTGTTGCTGTGTGTGTGTGTGTGTAGTACTGTATGTGCATGAGCCCCAAGTGAATGAAGGTTGGGACAGACCCATTACTATCTGGGTCAGAGGCTACATTGTTCTGTTGTGCCTCATCCATCTCCCCTCATATAGTGGATGTATCAGAGGAGTAACCACAAAAGTGCTCACCAATACATATCAGCTACACACACACACACACACACACACACACACACACACACACACACACACAACAGTGCAGATCTGAGCTATCTGGTGTGACAGTCAAACTCTAGCGGTGCCATCTCTATTCCACTTTCACCTCTGCTCAGATGCTGCAGAGCCTCGGCCTCCCTGTCCGATCGATAATGTGACAAATTGACAAAAACGGCTGTGATAAGGATGAATAGCTACGGATCCTCTTCTCTGTCCTTCTTACAAGTGAAATGAAAGTGGGTATTAAGGCCATATAGAGTGCTGATACAGTCTGCAACCCCGGCGCTACACCAAATTGAAAAGAAAGCATCGGAAAAGTCATTAAGTTTAGGGGGTGTCGTGATTTGTCGTCGACTCGAGACAAAATTAAATACGTGTAGATTATTTTCTTTTATTGGTGTCTTTATTTTGTCTTCCTAACTTCTAAGATTAAAAAAATAAATAAATCAGGCAGCCATAAACGCACAGGTTCTCACAAACATTTCCAGTAAAGGATTTAGAATCCAGTTAGAGTGCTAGCTGTGGTTTTTCCCACACATCTATCCGGCTGTCTCTCAGGGATCTCTGCTGCTGCAAACCAATTTATCCCATCCTCTTGTTTTTCCTCTGTTCCTCCTCTCTCTCTCTCTCGACTCTCTTGTTCTAACTTCTTCATATCTGTCCATTGTTCTGTGTCTTACGGCACAATATTTCTCACCTACTCACATACAAGCCGTCAAAGAAGTGATCGTTTGCGCTACTGAACCAGTAATATCAATTTAAACCCAAGGTAAATCATTGATAAAAATGTGCTACTAAAAAGTACTACTGTTTGATAGATGAGAGTAGAGTTAGTGGGTGGTTGTGTAAGTGGCTCAACATTTTTGATACTATTTATGGCTATCATTTAATCAGGTATAGCCATAAAAATGTCATATTAGTTGTCTTTATAGCAGTTTGCAGTGTCAGTGGGACCAATCCGTCATTCACTGGCAGAACCAGCGCATGCACACATTGTATGTAATTTGTGTGCATATGCTTATGTCATGTAATGATGTAATCTGAAAGAGCGGTAAAGCCCGTCCCCGAGGGCATGGAAACATATTTGCACATGTACCTACATGTCTTTTCACACTTACTCTTGGATTTAACATCAACACGTTCTAGCGTTGCCACCAGTGACCACCTGTGTTTCCAAACCAACCGGAATTTTAAGGAGTGACCACTGAGGTGAGTTTACCTTTTTGATGTGAACGCATGAACAGAGAACACATTACATAATGTACAAAAGCCTGACCCCTATCAAGCTTGTTTGAGGGTCAGTACCCTAAAATGTGTTGCTTTATGACATGACTAAAATAACAGAATCAAAGAAATGTTTAAGTTTTACATCAATATACAAAAAAATTGCATTTTACGCATGAAAAACAGATTTTGTACAGAGTTGTCATTGGTTCATGGTTGTCCGTAGTTGAAGCAGCTAAAGAATAAGACCTTGTTTTATAATTTGGCATTTGGGCCAATTCTGAAAATGCCCCAATAGCTACATACCAGTAGGAACTGCAACAACTAGGATGAATTAATCCAATGGGTAAGTAGCTTTCGATGCAGTTCCTCTACTGGTTGCTAAAAAAATAATCTGACTATATTGAATTCAGTTTTTTTTTAAAAGCCCCAACTTCAAATCCAAAAACAGTTCAATTTTAAATTTTCTGACTTTGCCTCCAGTGATGGTAAGAAAAAAGACACTGTGGCAAGGCGTAGTAATTGCACCCCACCCCACCCCACCCCCATCTAACATGGATCCAACCTGGGGACACAAATGTTGTGAGTTTTCAAATGTTTCTTCATCTCTTACTCATTAAACGACAGTTCAGCTGCTTTCGGCTTGTCCACTTCAAAAGACACTTCAAACCCTTTCTGTGTTTCAACTTTAACACTCCCATCCAACATCTCAGATGCAAATTAACATTTTAACCAGTTTACAGTGTTTGCACCTGCAATTTCTTTTTTAGCATAAGCTTTAGCTTATATGTTTACATTCTAGTTTAAAATCTGCTGTGATCATAAGAACATTCCTAGAAATAGTGGCCTTAATGAGAATTTTTGATAATTACTGGCAAGCAGAATATGAAGGAAATGTTTTAGGGCATCGTTTCACACATTCTATCACAGTTAGTTAGCACTTTCTTGTCCCTCTTCGACTATTCCCAGGGCCCACTCTGATATTTGATGAGTGTAAACCCAAATTTTGTGCTACAACACATCCACAGAGACCTATGGGTGATGTCACAGGCGCTAGATCCTTGTGTTTCATATGGATCAACATCATTGTTCAAACCATTTGATTGTCAGCTGGAGTTCAGGACATGAAAACACTGACCTGAGGCCACTGCTGACTTGGCAAAACCAGTGTCTAACCTGCGCAGCTACCCCTGCAGATCATCCACTGTGCATGACCCTCCCCCTGAGAGCAAATTGTTATAATAGCCTACGGGG